>SKCR01031980.1:0-140941 GCA_019454045.1 Zanthoxylum bungeanum
GCTGGAGAAGTTCCTTCAGAGAGTTGACAAATACAACTTGCGGCTTAATCCCAAGAAATGTGTGTTTGGGGTAACGTCAGGAAAATTGCTTGGACATACAGTAGGAATGGGAGGAAGGGATAGAAGACTCTGGAGAAAATCAAAGCAATCACCGAAATGCCTGCACCAAAGACTGAGAAAGAAGTTAGAGCGTTCCTCGGGAAAATTCAGTATATCAGTCGGTTCATCGCCAAGTTGACATCAGTGTGTGAGCCTATCTTCAAACTGCTGAGAAAAGACCAACCAGTGAAATGGAATGAGCAATGTCAAGCAGCCTTCAACAAGATCAGAGAATACTTGGTAAAGCCTCCTGTATTGAAACCTCCAAGACCGGGCAAACCTTTAGTACTGTATTTGGTAATAGAATCAGAAGCACTGGGGGCAATGATGGTACATGCAGATTAGACGGGAGTAGAGCATGCGGTCTACTATCTCAGTAAGAAGATGTTTTCGTACGAAGCCCGCTATCAATAAGTAGAGAAGGTCTGTTTGGCAGTGATATGGGCGTCCAGAAAATTGCGTCATTACTTCCAATCTTACAAGATCCAGGTGGTAGCAAAGGAGAATCCCTTGAAGTATCTACATTCAGTACCTTCGCTAGTGGGGAAGTTGGGCAGATGGTTAGTGTTGCTGACAGAGTTTGACATTGAGTACCACACTTCAAAGTAATCAAAGGGCGAGCCGTAGCAGAGTTCCTGGCATTGCAACCTATTGAAGGGGATCAGTACAAGTTTGAATTCCCAGATGAAGATATCCAAGCAATAACAGTTCAAGGATGGAAGATGTATTTCGACGGAGCAATGAATTGCAAATGAGCTGGAATTATGATCGTGATAGTGACCCCCGAAGGAGAAACCTTACCTATGGCCAAGAGGTTGACTTTCGAAGTAACTAACAACATGGCCGAGTATGAAGCATGTGCTTTTGGATTGACTACACTGATAGACTTGAAGGTTGAGAGCGTGGAGGTACAGAGATTGATGTTGGTAGTCCGACAGATCCAGGGAGAATGGGAATTGAAGGAAGAACGGTTGAAACCTTACATTTTTCACCTCAGAAAGTTGGAACAAGCTATCCCCGATTGTAAGTTTCAGCACTTGTCGCGAGAGAGAGAGAATAGATGGCAGACGCATTAGCTACACTTGCAGCGACTTGGGAAAATCCAGAGAAGTTAGTGATGAGACCATTGTTACTGACAACAGCAAGCAGACCCGTTTATGAGATAGAAAGAGTTTTGGAAGTGGAGATCGACGACGGAAAACCTTGGTACCATGATATTCAGTGATACCTAGAACACAAAGAACTCCCAAAATGAGCAAGCAGAAAAGACAAAATAATCATTCAGAAGTTGGCTTCTTGTATGTGATTTTGAAGGGAGAGCTATACAAGAGGCAGGCAAATGGAATTCAGCTGAAGTGTTTAAGAAAAGAAGAAGCTCAGAAGGCAATGGAAGAAATACACGTCGGGGTATGTGGACCGCACATGAATGGGTTGAATTTATCTCTCAAGATTGTAAGACAAGGTTTCTACTGGTTGAACATGGAGACAGACTGTGCAAAGCTGGTAGAACATTGTCATGATTGTCAAACACATGGTAATATGAACAATCTGCCTCACACAGAGTTACACGGGCTATCAGAGCCATGGCCTTTTTTCAGCATGGGGAATTGACATGATCAGAGAGATTTGACTGAATGTATCGAATGGACATCGTTTTATAGTGGTGGCAGTGCTACTTCTCAAAATGGGTGGAAGCCGAGTAGCTCGGAACATCATATGATGATATGATGATATGGGAGCCGAAGGAGATGGCGAAGTTCATAGCTCGGAACATCATATGATGATATGGGATGCCGCATCATGTAGTGACAGATAACATAGTTCAGTTTCAAGGGGAAACGAAGGCAATGCTACAGAGATATGGGATAGGACATCACAAGTCGTCACACTTACAGACCGCAGGCGAATGGGGCAATCGAGGCATCCAATAAGACAGTAAAGAAGATATTATCCAAGATGACAGAAAACTGCAAAGATTGGGCTAACAAACTACCATACGCCCTGTGGGGGTACATAACATCAGTGAGAACAGCAACAGGAGCCACGCCTTACTCTTTGGTCTATAGAATGGAAGTAGTACTACCTGTGGAAGTTAAGATACAGTCCATACGGGTATTAGCAGAAGCAGAGTTATCTGAACAAGAATGGGTCTCGTAGAGATTTGAACAGTTGGCATTGCTCGATGAGAAGAGAATGAAGTCCTTATGTCACATGCAGTTATACCAGAAGAGGTTGGCTCGAGCATTCAACAAAAAGGTGCGTCCTACTAAGATCAGAAATGATGATTTGGTACTTAAGCAATCAAGGCCGTCGACGGCAGACCCAAGAGGAAAGTTCATACACAACTGGGAATGACCCTACATAGTGCAGAAAGTAATGGGAAATGGGGCAGTGAGACTGTCAGATTTGGAAGAGAATGAGTTCACTGAGCCGATCAATGTGGACAGATTGAAGTAGTATTTTGCATGAGGAAAAGAAGATCGAGCAGTCACCGGCAGAAGACCTAACCCAACGGAATAGGAAATTCATTCATGTATGCATGCATAAACGTAACGTACTTGCAATTTTTGTGTTTGTTTTGTGTTTGCAGGTTTTAGACAAAAGAGAACTGCACAATCACCATAAGAGAACCGGTAGGAGGAAACTATAAGCAGACCTAGAGGCGATCAGAGGCATGCGTAGGCACATGGTGCCAAGGAGAACAATGAGGGTCTAACCCACTAGGAACAGTCTCGAAAGAAAGAAGGAAAAACAGCAAATGGAAGCCAACCAGAAGCAGCAACAGTACAATATGTTGGAATGAACCATCGCATCATCAGTATCAGTTTTGGGGATGAGTCCCGGGGGCGAGGCCTACATCAACATCAGTTTTGGGGATGAGTCATGGGGGCGAGACCCACATCAGCATCAGTTTTGGGGATGAGTCTCAGGGTCGTGACCCACATCAACATCAGTTTTGGGGATGAGTCACAGGGTCGTGACCCACATTGTCAGCGGTATTGGGATGCGTCCCAGGGTCGAGGCCCCCGTTGTCGGTTGCAGTTATTGGGATGTGTCCCAGGGTCGATGGCCCACTGCATCATGAGTTCTAGTTTTGGGATGCGTCCCAAGGTCATGACCCACATTGTCAGCAGTATTGGGATACGTCCCAGGGTCGAGGCCCCCGTTGTCCGTTACAGTTATTGTGATGCATCCCAGGGTCGAGGCCCACTGCATCATCAACTCTGTTCGAAGCAGCAGGCAAGTTAGGTGGCAGCTGGCGAGCCAGGTAAGTAAAAATGCATTGCATAACTTTGATAGGATTGTCACTGTTACACACTGCACAAGTCCCATCAAAGTGAGGGCGACTGTAGGCACTGCATTTTTGCATATAAGTCCCGATGATGAGTCTCATACGGAGGCACTACTCTCTAGGTTGCGAAAGTCGCGGGAAACGAATGTCGGAAGGGGAAATTCAGAATAAGTATGTCATCGGATTCAATTCACATGTTCACTGCTTTCGCGTTCGTGTTGCGTTCGTAAACACGTTCAAACGTCAAGCAGATTGCGGGCGTTCGTGTAGCGTTCGAATCGGCGTTCGAACGGTGTCGGTACTTCTGGTTTATTGCTAGCCTCACGCCCAAGCCCAATTAGCCCACTGAAACACATCCAAAAATAATTAAAATATTTAAAATACATGTCACAAATTAAACTAAATTAATTAGATCAAATCCCTTCCTAGTCTAATCAAATCCCTTCCTAATCTAATCAAATCCCTTCCCTAATCAAACACTAGTTAAGATATTCACTCCCTAAATTAAACACATCTTTTCCTTTCATAAACCAATCAAAACACTTCCGTTTTTTGGAGGATTCCCTTCCTTACCTAGAAACCATAGCAAACCATTATAAAAAGACACATAAACCAACCTTTCACACCCTAGCACATCCATGAAAATTAGACAGAATTCTGAAAAACATTAGCACCTAAGCTCTCCAAAAAAACACCCTAGATCATTTCAGAAAACACACACACACAAAAAGAAAAAGGAAACCTAGTACATTCACAAAAAGAAGAAGAAAAAATCAGTCTTTAACCAACACCAAAACTACATGAAAACTGCACTTAAAACAGTCTAGAAAACCAACCCTCTTTCACCTTAAAATCGTGAGAGACAACAGCAAAACAGAGGAAACGACAACTCAAAACAGCAAAGCAACGAACGAAAGCAGTGTACCAGTGAACCTGAGGAGTTGTGGAGCATCAATCCTTCCGAGGCCGTGTAACGCACTTTCGAGAGATGACCTAAGAGGTTAGACATGAGGGCACCCTTCTTATTTATTCTCATCTTTTGTTGTTGTTTATTATAATTCATTCGCATGAGAGTCGTTTGTTGATACATGTTGTGATCCTTGAATGAATGGAATATGTGTTCTCTCTTGTGGTATATCAGATGGAAATCCAGACGTAAATTCCGTAGCCAAATCCGAATGGACGGCAGTGCGGTCTGTACTTGGGAAACAACTCCATGTACCACTCGAGAAACCTTGAAATGCATATTTCGTCTTGTTATTTAATTTCCGTTCATTTATTGCTTGTAATCCCGTCATCTATTTTCCGCAAGTGGTGGTTTTATTTATTTATGTATTGATAGTCATAATGCGCATGGGCTTGACTAAAGTGGATTAAAGGTCCTTTATCGAGGGAAACGCCTAAAGGCTGCCTTTATCACCACGTTTTGCAGCGCCGGATGAGGCATGTTTGATTGAACGTGAGATGTGTTCAATCGGACATCCAATGTCCAATATCATTACTTCGCTATTCACATATAATTGCTTAATGCGTATGGGTTTGACTAGGGTGGATTAAAGGTCCTCTATTCGAGGGAAACGCCTAAAGGCTACCTTTACCACGATGTCTTGCCGCGCCGGACGAAGTATGTTTGATTGAATGGGAGATATGTTTAATCGGACATACGAAGTCCCATATCATTGTCTTATTTATTTATATGCATTGTAATATAATGCGCATTGGCTTATTATGTTGGTCTAAAGGTTCTCTACTTGAGGGAAGAAAAGCCTGAAAGGCTACCTTTACCATGACATTTCGCCGCCCCTTTTTTATTCCGTTATTTGCTTTATGTATGCCATCTCCTAGTTAAATCATGCATCATAGTGTAATGCGCATGGGAAAATCAAGTTGGATTAAAGGTCCTCCACCTTGAGGGATGAAAAGCCTAAAGGCTGCCTCTGCCACGACGTTTTGCCGCGCCGGACGAAGTACACTCGATTGAATGTGAAATATGTTCAATCGGGCATACGAGGTCCTACATCGTGTATTTTCTTATCCATATATGTGTTTGTGTCATTTCAGATGCCATTTTGGCAATCTCGTTCGAATGCGTTTCCAAACGCTACACGAACGTATGCATTCTGCCTCACTCCGTTCGAACGCGTTTACGAACGCTACATGAACGTATGCATTCTGTCTAATTTCCGTTCGAATGCGTCTCAGAACGCTACTCGAACGCGCATGAATTTTATTGTATCATGCATCAGGTCTTATCTCGTTCGAACGTGTTATCAAACGCTATATACGAGCGCGAACATTCTGTTTATCGTTCGAACGCGGTATCAAACGTTTCTCGAACGCTTGCATTCTGTTTACCGTTCGAACGCGTTTACGAACGCTACACGAACGCACACACATTGGACAGATTCCTTCATCATGTTCATGCATATTTGTTTCCTTAGTCATTCCCTTCCCCATCATATGCTTAGTTAGCTCTCTTTAATATTTATGTCTTTACCGTTATTGTTTATTTATATTTTCCGCATTTATTTATTTGATATGCTCATGAGATTGTGTGCTCGCTTTTATTATAGTTGTTATTAGTTACATTATTGCACTTTATTGCTTAATACGTTCATAAATTATGTATTTTGCATTCATTTCTTTCATTTACGATTATGGGTGTGCAATCTTGCATGTTGCTTAAATTATTTGGTGCATGTTGCATGAGATTTGGTTGTACTATTGCATAAATCCTTTCATTACAAGTTGCATAAATCCTTTGTATTCCGAACCCAACAGTTTGAGGTCTTCCCTTGCGAGGGGGTGAGTGCGGCCTTAAATCATTTTCCCGGTTCACACCGGGTGGCGACTCCATTTTTAGTTCTCCGGTTTAGTTCCCCTGTGGGCTACTCCGTACTCCCGACCGGGCCGCGAGCCTGGAACAGCGTCGCCGATTTTTGTGTCCTACACTAATACTCATATTTTGTTGAAATTCCTTAAAAATATTATACCAAGTATATTACAGATTATCATAAAAATATTTTAATATTTGTAATTTTAGAAATATAAATCGTTAAATTTTTTTTAATTAAGTAACTTTTATCTAATTTTAAAACAAATTTTTAATATTTTTAGACAGTTTTTAAGATATTAAAATTATTTAATATTAATTAAATGAAAATGACTCAAAATTAACTAGAAAATATTAAAGATAAATACTAAACTTTATATTTTTAAAATTACATCGACTAAAACATCATTATTATAATATAGAAAATAATTAGGTGTTATTTTTCCTATATTTTACGCTCCAAAGAAATCATTACTGTTGAAAGACGAGTTGGTAAGTGGAGACGGCCAGTTGGTCTTAAAATTCACAATTTTTGCCAACTTTTGGAAAGCAAATGTTTCTTGAATTTCTAAATTTGTTTTTCATAATCCCAATAAAAAAGTAATGTAGGGACGGTATGTTAAATCAGTGAATAACATGTGTTGTAATTATTTCTATTTCTGTTTTGATTATTCATTATTAAAATAATTAAAATACGTGTCATTTATTAATTAAACGATCATATTAAGGGTGGTAAAAAAACCCTGTCCCGGTCTAGCCTGGGGTAAAAAATCTCGGGCCGGGCCTACACATTAAGCCCGGGCCCGGTCCGGGTTGAAAAATATTTTATATATTTATATTTATATAATAAATTATATATATATATATTTATTTATATTTATGTAATAAAATAAAAATTTATTTAAATTTTTTATTAATAAAAAAATGGATCGGATAAAGCCTGGTCCGGACCAACAGACGCTCGGGCCGGACTTTTCCCAACCCGAGCCAACAAAAAATTACCGTACTCGAATCGGATTTATCAAAATCCGGACCTCACCCGATCCATTGCTACCCTTAGATCCTATAGAGACCGTCTTATACAAATTTTCCTCCATAATCCCATTACCACGTTGGATTCCACTATTGAAAAGTGGATCACAAAAATGCTTTCACTATTTTGTATATTTTTGAATAAGATCAAAACCAAAGTTACCTCCCTCTCGAGCTGAGATACAAACGGGTAATTAGGATTTTAAAATTTTATTTAATTTTTTTTTGTATATATAATATAATATTAAATTTTTTTAATTTTTTTTAATAATTCAATTACCGCCTCTTAAAATTTAAAAATAATACAGAACCGCTCCTACATCCCTCATGCTCATCTAACAAATAAGGTTAATAATTTAATTGGTCGATTATGTAAGGTCATCTTAACTAATCAAAATCGTATATTTTGTGGATGTTAGTTATTTATTGACTTCATGCTCTCGTCAAATGAAAATGACTATAGCGATGTAGATGAAAATTGAGAGACACAAATTTATTCAATTTAAATATTTTATACATGACATAAAGATAAGACAAAGTATACAAATGATAAAGAAACTATTTACCGAATGTAAAATTATCATTGTTTTATGGTAAATTAAAAAGATCACAAATATTTTAATTTTTATGATAATTTTATCCTCGATTAATTTTTATTTAAATCTCTAATTATTAATAATGAAAAACATAGACATTATACTCAACAACGGCATTCAAAGATTTAAGATCAAAGACAAGAGTCCTAGCCTGAGCATACCCACGAGCAAATCGGAAAACGCCGCTGCCGCCGACGATCGGCATTTCCCTCACCTCTGAAAAAATTGCATTGTGTCCCAAAACGCTAAGGGTGCTGCCATTGAACTTGGCATGAGTGAAAACGAAGTTCAGTACCATTAACAAACCAACATCATCTTGTGAAGCCGAGGCATAAATCCCTTGAGCGCCTCCCACGCGTTCGGAGCTGAGCTCCGGCCCGACGGTTAATGGATCGTCCATAACAAACACTTTACCGAAAAATGTTTTTGAGGTGTTGCTCGTGGCGGCCTGAGCTACTGGGACGGCGGTTGGTTTTTTGCCGGAAATTATGTCGTGGAAGTAGAAGTGAAGGTGGGTTAGTTTCTCCTTTTTGAGGCCTAGGTGCGATGGGGAGAGGTTTTTGGAGAATTGGTTTGGTTTCGCGGCAGCGAAGGCGGCGACGAGGAGGAGGAGGAGAGAGCTGAGCATGATAAGGGTTTTCGCCATGAATAATGAAGGAAAGGTAGGGGTTTAGTTTGCAGGAGAAATGAAAATGGGGGAGGTTTAATTAGCTTTTTTGTGCTTATCATTGAATAATATACGCACACACCTACGACTTAAGCGAGTAAATCTTTTGGTGAAAACAGTGGTATGGATGACGTGATACCACCAACCAATTAAAAAATAACATGTTTAATTTTCTTCCTATTTTTTAGTTATTTTTTGACTTTTTAGCACGCGTGACAAATGATGATTGGTTTGTTGCATGGATGACGTGGTACCATTGTGGTACCACTCTTACACCAAAGATTTTCTCACTTCAATGGGCCTATCCTATTTTATCCTATCCTATTTTATCATTTTGCCCAATTGTAAAATCTCATTTTATTGGGTTTGTATAGGGACAGGCTCGGGCTCGAGCCGGGCTTATCATAATTTGGCCCGGGTTCGGGAAAAGTCCGGCCTGAGCTGGTCCGGTTGGGCTCGGGCCAGGTTTGGCCTTGGCCCGATTTTTTTATTATAAAAAATTATAAAAATAAAAAATTTATTATATAAATATATAAATTTTATAATTAAAAATATTTAATTATTTATTTTAAGCCTGGGCCAGGCCGGGCCCAGGCTTTTTTCCCATGTATAGGTTTGTATGGTAGCAGAAACCATTATAAATTTGATTTCAGATTTAGTGTTGTGTTGAATTTTCTGTTTCAGTTTTTTTTTTTTTTTTAAATAAGTTATAATTTGTAGTTATTAAATAAGAATTTATATATAATTGAATTTTAACCGTTCGTTATTATTAATACATGTATGTAAGAATAATAAAAAAATAACAAATTATTAAAAAATCATGGTCACCATGAGCTATTCCAATTTAGGACAAGCACTTAATTAGTCCTAATATGTTTAGATTCTCCTTAATTAGTCCAAAAATTTACCATAAGTTGACTTTATTCATATTTATATCCATATTTTACCAATTTCTACTACAACATTAATTAAACATAATTTTTTTTTTAAAAAAATTCACTGTTCACAATAAAATATGGATATAAATAAGTTACAATATTAATTGGACATTTTTTTAAAGACCATTTTCTTTATAAAGATAACTATATATATATATATATATTTTTTGTAAGAATAATCACGTTTTTATAAGGACAGACATAAATTATTTTGTAAGGATATTCATATTCTCTATAAGGAAGTCACATTTTTATAAGAACAATCACTTTTTTTATAATAACAATCACATTTTATAAGGACATATACATTTTTACAAAGACAATAATATATATATATATATATATATATATATATATATATATATATATATATATATTTTTTGTAAATACAATCGTATTTTTTTAAGGATATACACGTTTTTATAAGAATAATCACATTTTTTTTATAAGGACATACACATTAATGACAGTCACATTTTTCATGTTTGTATTATGTACGACATAACAAATTAGGGAATATTTTTAACCATGTGAATTTCCTAATTTGAGAGATATTCCTTAATAAAAGTTATAAATATGAATGTTAAATGTATGTGATATTTTACAGATTATGATTTGACGTTCAGATTAAGAAGATGTGAATATTTGAAAATGACTAATTGATAACTTATAAATATAAGGGTTATTTTTTACTTATTTTTTTTTAAGTTTCGACCATAATATTTGTTTCAAAGTTTTTGGTTTGTAAATCAATTGTAGGAGCAAAATGAGGTTTATCGCGATGCCTATGACATCAATGATCACTACACTGTTGGGCTCAAAGCCCTTAGAGAGTACGGATAATCCCGCATGGGACTAACTGGAGAATAAGGGAGTTGCCACCCGATATGAGACATCGGGAATGATTTAAGGTTTCACTACACCCCTTGCAAGGTACGACCTTAAATCCGTTGGGATCAAAATGGTCCCTTACTGATGTCAGTATAATATTCATGCTCAAATGAGGTATCCTCATGTCTTACAATGCAAGATCACACAATTGCGATTTAAAATGACACACAATGTGCTAGCTTGAAAACGTAGTATAAATGTACGAAATCCAAAATACATGAACGGAATTAGAACAATAATAAAAAGATAAAGTAAATGATGAACATGTCATAGCAACAGACAACAAGGCTGATAAATTAGTGTAAAACATGCTCTTAGTGGGCCTGGTCTCAAAGAGGCCTGGCCAAATGTAACCATGGTCTGCTGGATATTTCTGTCAATGTCCGGCCAGACTCGCTGGAAGTCCGACTGGCTGTGCTGTGTATTCCAGAAGAATATAACCACAATAACAACGAAATGAACACTATTACCAGTATCAAATAGTGTGTATACAGTGGGCTTAGCCTCAGAGAGGCCTATCCGGATGTGACATAGGAGTATAATCGGACTTGTGGAAAGTCATGACTGATATTCCCTACAATCTAGAGGCATATAATCATTATAACAGTATCAAATTATCAAAAATGATAAACAATCACCTAGAGCAGTTTTAAGTGATCCAAATAATATATAGATTCTAAAGTATGCATAACGATCACAAATCAAAGGAATGACCATCCTCCCCATGGTATGTGGAATTGTATCCCAAGTGCAGGCCATACTACCGTCAATTAGAATCGGCTATGGAACCCATGTCTGGGTTTCCATCCGATATACTATTGGGGAATCATTCAGCCGGATATAGGTATGTCTCGGGAATTCTGACCGGATCTTTGATAGATCAGGCTGGATATCCTTCATGGACCAGAAAGTAGAATAATAATAAATATATCGAATCTAACTACTATAATGACAAACATTAAAACGAATAACTATTAAAAGAACTATGCATGCAAATGGTTAATAAATTACATTATGACAAGGTATACATCAAGCAAAATAGGTAAACAAAGACTATTGATAGCCTGGCTTCGGGGAAGTCTGGCCGGATGTGATATTCAAATGACAGACATGTTGTGCATATCTGGCCGGATGTATATTAATGTCGGCTGTAGATATTGTGTTATAGAATTTGGAAAACTAAATAGGGTGCCCTCATGTCATATCTTTGCTTGCAGTTTCGGCTCTAGAATGGTCTCTAAAGTCTGATTCGTTGCTGGATTCATACTGAAAATGAAAGAAAACTTCCAAAGATTTATGGGAATGTCCTCACCGTTTTTCTCTCTAGTTTCATGATCTCACTGTTTTTGCTCAAAGTTCTCCCTTAAAGATTCTAGGTCCAATCCCCCCTTTTAGGTGAAATAAGTCTTATTTATATAGTGACTGAATTGGTTCTAGAAATGAAAGGGATATGCATGATCTTTCCCATCTCCATTGTCTGTCTATAATGGTTATCAATATGTTGTCAGTTACAGCTTGATGTACATCCGGCCGGATGTGTATATTGAAATACATGTCCGGACGGACTTAATCTAACCCGTGAATCAGTCTTCACGATCAACACGTGCGTTTGACCACTTTAATGCATGTCGATCGGTTATTAAATTTAGATTTTTTTCCGACCGGACTCAATCAAATCCCGTGTCTTCAGTAACTGACAATCTGCTCACTCAATGACAGTTGTGTTTGTCCGGCCAGATTTAGGGTTTTCAAGGTACATCCGGCCAGAGTTTAAGATTGTTTTAAGAGTTTATACATTGTAATTCTAAGTGCAAGTTTTAGAGCGCATTTGTGGATAGCATTCTGCTAGTGATTCCAAAGTTTAAGATTGTTTTAAGAGTTTATACATGCTCGTTTTTTAAGATCAGAATTTTTTGCAAAATCCATTTTATTTCTTTATTGAATGAGTCATTACATGATGAGGAGAAAGAACATGGATGCAAATGCAATAATTTGAAACTTGGTCAGTGCATGTTTGAGCCTTTTTCAGGATTAGGTATTCTGCCAGCATCGATCAAGTCTTGAATCTCATGCTTTAGGCAGTTGTAGTTATCAGTGTCATGACATTTTTATTTGGTGGAAACGGTAGTATAGGTTCAGGTTTAGATAACGAGGTATTAGATTTGGCAATTGTTTTTTATCCAGAGATTTTAATAGTTATTATCTCTTAAGCTCATCCAAAATCTTAGACATTGGTTCTCGTAGGTCGGAAAAATATCATTTTCGGATGGTGTTTATTTATTATATTCCATAACTTGAGCCTCTTCCATTATTCTTCTTCTATTGTTCTCGGCCCCGCTCCTCCAGCCTGGCGTTAAGCTTGTGCCTCATTTTCTCAATGATTCTAAGCACTTTGGAATCTACATTGTTATGCACTTCAGTCCCTGATGTATGAGATGTTGTCAAGTCGGTATTGACATTGGTCAAATTTTACAATTGTTCTGCCATTTTGGTCACAGTTTTCTCCAATTGATCTCAATAGGAACTATCACTGCTGGTCATTTTTGAGTCTGCTAGCTATTTCTTAATTAGTCTGTCTTGCTCTCTAACCTAACAGGCCATTATGATGGCTGCATCACAAAGTGTTAGTATGATACATGTATGCATGCAATGCCTGAGATGCATGAAATGTATGGTGTTCTCAAACATCAACATATATCCTTCCAACCTTATTCTTTCCACACACGAGGTAAGGTCGTATTTGCCATAGGTTTGGCTTAACGAGGGATACATAAGCTCGTTCTCTCATATGTTACAAATGGTAAACCTTGGCTACCTTAATTCTGTTTCATCATTAAAACAAATGCCGCATATTTACATAAATGACTAAGCCAAATATGGGGATCATACATTATTTGAAAATGACAGATTGTATCCTTAGTAATCTCGATTATTTTAGGATGGGCTTAGAAATATTTAGGAATATCCAAACAGGCAAAAATAAGGCATACCCTTTCTGGATGAAAGCCAATATAGGTATCAGACTCATGTTTCTACACTTTTGGATCATAACTAAACGTTTTAGGCCCATTAAGGTTTACATATGTGGTAGTCCGTTGCCATTTCGAAGTATTTGGCCCAATTATCATGAAATGCAAACTTGTCCCATATGAAAATGCCCAACAAGTTTACATTCCACGGCAAGAGGTCCAAATAACTTCAAACCATGACAAGAGGTCCAAATAAATTCAAATGATTAGGGTCCAAACAAATGGATAAGGGTGGCTTCTATAGGATAACACATATACGCTTTCATGTGGGCTTAAAAAGGTGAGGCTTAGGCTCTTATCGGCAAAGAGTTATTCACAACTAGGTCTCCCTACTCAATGGTCCAATCGACCAAGTGAACGTACCAATTTTATACTTAAAGACATGAAGGATTGTTCACAACTAGGTCTCCCTACTCAAAGGTATGATCGACCAAATGAACATACCTTTATGCTCAATGGTACGTGTCAATTAGTGATGGTTAAAAAAGATCTCCCTGCATTGAGTGAAAATGACTTCTTGATATGTAACACCATCGGGGTTAAAATATATATGCAAAAGATGAAGACATGGTTCTCATCAATCTCGTCATAAATATTACAAGGAATTTTTTCGGAGCTGATCCTATATCCCTAATGGAGTTTCCATCCGTAGGAGCAAAGTGGGGTTTACCACTATGTTTATGACGTCGGCGACCACTACACTATTGATCTCGTAGCCCGTAGAGAGTATGGATAATCCCGCGGTGGGACTAACTATAGAATAAGGGAGTCATCATTCTGTATGAGACACCGGGAATGATTTAAGACTGCACTACACCCCTCACAATGTCCGACCTTAAATCCGTTTAGGTTCGGAATGGTCCCCTTACTGATGCCAATATAATATTCACGCTCAAAGTATATATCATTTTTTATTATAATGCAAGATCAAACAATTACGATTTAAAGTAACACATAAGGTGCAAGCATGAAAGTAAATGCGATATATAAAAATAGTATAAATATACAAAATCCAAAATACATGAACGAAATTACAACAACAATAATAAGATAATTAAAACGATGAACTTGTCATAGAAAAATATAACAAGGCTAATATAGTAGAGTAAAACATGCTCTCAGTGGGCCTGGCCTTGGAGAGGCCTGACCAGTTATAGCCATGGCCGGTCAAATATTCTTATCAATGCCCGTCCAGACTCGCTGAAAGTCCGACTGGTTGTTCTGTGTATTCCAGAGGTATATAACCACAATAACAACGAAAGAAACACTATTAGCACTATTAGATAATATGTAAGTAGTGGTCCTGGCCTCAGAGAGTCCTGGTCGGATCTTATATAGGAATCCGACCGAACTTATGGAAATTCATGCCGGATATTCCATGCAATCCAGAGGCATATCATCATTATAACAGCAAGTAAATCATCACAAATGATAAACAATCATCTAGAGCAGTTTTAAATGATCTAAAAAACATATAGGGAGTAGTATGGCTAAAATAATATTCCA
The DNA here is from genome assembly GCA_019454045.1 of Zanthoxylum bungeanum. Classification (NCBI taxonomy): domain Eukaryota; kingdom Viridiplantae; phylum Streptophyta; class Magnoliopsida; order Sapindales; family Rutaceae; genus Zanthoxylum; species Zanthoxylum bungeanum. Next base: position 14,884 of record SKCR01031980.1, read on the forward strand.
AAACATGCACAACGACAACGAATCAAAGGAAATTGCCATCTTTCCCATGGTACATAGAATTGTATCCCAAGTGCGGACCATATTATTGTCCAGTTGGAATCAGCTATGGAACTTATGTTTGGATTTCCATCCGATATACCATTGGGGAATCATATGGCCAAATATAGGTATGCCTTGGAAATTCCTGCCAGATCTATAATAAATCAGGTCAGATATCTTTCACGGACCATAAAACAGAATAATCATAATAACATCCTTGAACATCAGATCTAACTACTATACAACAAATATTAAATCGAATAATTATTAAAAGAACTACGCATGCAAATGGCTAATAAATTACATGATGGAATGGTATACATGAAGTAAAATACATAAACAAAGACTATTGATATGATATGGGGTGCATATCCCCTGGATTGGCTTCGGGGAAGCCTAGCCGGATGTGATATTCATATGACAGATATGTTATACATATTCGACCGGATGTATCTTAATGTTGGTCAGAGATATTGTGCGACAGAATTTGGAAAACTAAATAGGGTACCCTTAGGTCGTACCTTTGCTTGCTGTTTCGGCTCTGGAGCCGTCTCTAAAGTCTTGTTGGTTGCTGGATTCATACTAAAAATGACAAAAAACTTCCAAGGATTTATAACAATGTCCTCGCTGTTTCTCTCTGTCAAGTTTCAAGATCTCAATATTTTTCTCAGAGTTCTACCTCAAAGATTCTAGGTCCAATTCTCCATTTTAGGTGAAATAAGTCATCTATATATAGTGAGTGAATGGGTTTTGGAAATGGAAGGGATAGACATGATCCCTTCCATCTCTCATGTCTGTCTATAACAACTGTCAATCTATTGTCAGTTACACCTCGATGTACATCCAGCCTATGAATCAAGTCTTCACCATCAATACGTGTATATGAGCACTTTAATGAATGTCCGACCGATTATTAAATTTGAATTTTATGTCTGGACAAACTCAATTAGATCTCATGTCTTCATTAACTAAAAATCTGCTTACTCAATGACAGTTGTGTTTGTTCGGTCGGATTTAGGATTTTCAAAGTACATCCAGTCGGAGTTTCTGGTTGGAGAGAAAATTGGCCGGATATAGGTGATGTCCGACAGACTTTTGATGGTATTCCCTGAAGTTCTTTTCCTTCACGACATTCATCCTTACATCAATGATATGCAATTTTCTTTCTTGAAAACTTTATATTTTAGAAGATATTTAGTTTTTAAATTTAAAATTGAAAAAAATAATCCACATTTTTTTCCATAAACTTGACTTTTTTTATTATTTTTATTATTTTTTTTTGTCATAAACTTGTTTTTATTATTTCATTTTGTTTGGTATATTTATGTTATTTGACATATATATGGACTAAATATGAAGAATATTATGAGCTTAAATTAAATTAAAAGACCTACTATGATTTTGATCATTTTAGGGAAAACCCTATCCAACCCAACTCATATCCAAATTCTTATAAATAATGCTTATAATTGAAACTTGGTAACCATTTTTGCAAGGAAATATGCCGAATCTATTCTATTTTCTATTGGTTTGCTTCCTTAATTTTTACTTCTTTCGTCACATTATACTTCATTATACGTTTGATTTGTTTTTTTTAAGGTTATTTTTAATCTTGATTTATGCATAAGACACTATAAGAAACAGGTTCTTTAGTGTCCAAAGTTTTAGCGTCGCCGTAAAAATCATTGCCACATATATATTTAGCGTCGTCAGAACCTTGCAATGCTAAAAGTAACAACATATTACGTCGTAGGGATCAACGATGCTAAAAGTACAACATTTAGAGTCGTCATAGGACATTCGATACAAAATGTTAACAGTTAACATCACAATAAATTTTTCGACACTAAATATCAACCTTTAGTGTCGAATAAAGGTTGTGACGTTAAATGTCATAATTTCAATGTCGCTACCTATAGTCGACGCTAAAGGTTACAGCCTTTAGCGTAAAATACTTAACTTCGACGTAAAAAAGTCATAATTTAGCATCGCAATATATATTCTCAACGTTAAATATTGTACGATTTAGTGTCCTGTATATGTTGTGATGCTAAATATTATACATTTAATGTCGCTATTGATACCAGCGACGTTAAAAAGTCGGCAAAAAGAAAAAACAGCAACCCAAACGCCTTCTTTTATTTATATTCATTCTTCTAATTCATTTTTCTTAATTACCCATTTAAAAAAAATACACATATATATTGTAGTAATTAATGTATGTATTTTCTCTAATGTATCACTAAATCTCCTAAAATTAGAGTTTAGAATTTAATTAGGTAAATATTTTATTTTATGAATTTAGCTAATTAATTAAGGTATGTATTTTAGTTTAAAGTTTATTATTATTATTATTATTATTATTATTATTATTATTAATATTATCATTATTATTATTATTATATTATCGATATTTTTGTTGATATAGACAGAACTTGGATGAGTGTGCCCAATAGATTGAATATCAAATACCATAAATGGGTGGAAGAATTTATGGAAGCAGCAAAACGAGTTGCTGATATGGAAGATCATGTGCGTTGTCCATGTAATAACTATTTGAATAGGAGAATGGAGCATTTGAGCTGAGTTATAGATCACTTATATATGCCAGGAATTTCAAAGACCTATCAGACATGAGTTTACCATAGAGAAAATTACAACTCTATCTCCCAGTATACCATTCAGAAGCTAGTATCAGTTATCACGAGTATCGTCAAGAAAATGATGATGATTATATGATTGTTGCTTTGCATGACTTGCAGGGTTCGATATTTGGCGGAGAAACATCACATCCAAAGGAGAATGACAAACACAAAATATTTAATTAGTTACTTGAAGAAGGTAAAAAGATATCGTTTGATGGTGCTGGCATGTTGACTTTGAACTTTATTGTCAAGCTACTCCACATTAAAGTAAGTAATGGAATGACCAATAAACACATTGATATGATGTTAGAGTTGCTTGGATAGATGTTACCAGCCGGCATAGAATTTCCAGAATCATATTACGGGCGAAAAATGTTACGTGATTTTTTATTGTGGTATAAATCGATACACACATGTAAGTATGATTGTGTATTATTTCATGCAAAGTATGAACTCCTTGAGAATTGTCCAATATATGGTGAAAATAAGTATAAGATCCGTCGTACTTAGAAGAAAGTGCCTTACAAAGTGTTGATTTATTTTCCATTGACACATAGACTATAAAGATTGACTATGTCACGACACACCGCATCTGCAATGAGATGGCATCATGATAAGAGAGTTGGTGATAAGGGAGTTATTAGAACCTTACTGATGCAACTGAGTTAAAAAACTTTTATGATATGCACCCAGAATGATATTGTCAGTATTCAGCTTACATGAGATTATATTGATGCTATTGATGTCATCAAAAACATGGATGACGAATAAGAAGAAGAAGAAGAAGAAGAAGAAGAAGATGACGACTAAGAAGTAGATGTAATCAAAGACGAGTTTACATCGGACGATGAAATCGAGTCGACATTAAATAGTGATTAGGCTATTTGTACATTATATAGATTTTGCCAAAGTTTAAATAAAAAATTTAACATGTTGTAATATGTTATATTTTTTTAAAAAATATATATAGTTGGTGACGCAAAAAAATGGAGGGAAATCAAAAATTTAAAGTTTTTATTTTCAACATTTAGCGTTACTATATCGATATGGAGACGCTAAAAGTAAAACATTTGACAAGTTTTAGCGTCGTTCATAAAACAACATCAGATCAACCACACACATATCTCTCTCTACAAACTCGCCCTCTCTATCATGCTATGCATCCATCTCTCAGGTAATTTTAATTTATTTTGGCAAAAATGTTATGGGTTTATTTTGATTTTTTTCCTAATTAAACTTAGGGTTGTATGGGAATTTTAGAAACTCCCATAAAATCTTAAACACTTTGTGTGCTTGAGGCAAACAACCTAGTTTGGTGTCTCATTTGAAACACTTAATAGTGCCTTAAATGAAGCACTATGAGTGCCTCATTTCATGAACTGCCCCATGCCTAAAAAGTGCCTCATTGAGGCATTGCAGTGCCTCATTTTAAGGTACGCATGTGTATTGTTATTTTTTTTCATTTCCATATTTAACGTAACTGATGGTTTATTTTTTTCCTAGATGGCTCCCGGACAACGCAAGAGACCCATTCCATCCACCGACAGTTTGGCAGGTTCCACCTCTCAGCCACTTGCTCAGGCCTCTCACCCACACCTACAATCAGACTATTACGCAATGTGACGATCCTTAGCAGTATACGTGTTGGACGAATATATTGGAACGGACACGCCATAGCTTGTTCACGGTCTTGTCAGTAAGTATCATTTTAAGCATCAATTTATTTTTTATTTTTTAAATGAAGCATTTAATTAATGTGTTTTTATGTGTGCATGAGTGGTTCAACGTTGACTTGACCGTTATGAATATGGTCTAGTACGTCGATCACTACATGGGCAAGACATATTCAAACTACCGTACGAAGAAACTCAAGCCTGTTTTCTACGAGCATGGTGCAGATAATACTTCGGTCTATCGGCCGCATGACATCGGTGAGGAGGAATGAGAGTATCTTTGCTCCATGTGGGGTTCATATGACTACGCGGTAAATTTTAAATTTCCATAATATTTCATTGTATAGTCTTTTTAAAATAAAATAACGATTAACTTTTTTTTTTTTGTTGAAAATTTGTGAGCGGAACAAGGTGTACCGACATAATCTATGGTTCAACTATGTTGGAGGCTCAAAGCCGTTTTCTGCGCATCACGAGGAACACTCCGAGGTAAGTGGACATACGTTTACTTAATGACAGATTAATTACATATATATTTTAATAATATTTTATGATTTAAAAAATTTTAAATTTTTTTAGCGTCACCTTATCTTACTTTGGCGTTGACAAGGCAAATGTTGACGTTGAGACAAATGGGCGATGCAGAAATATTTAATGTCATCGAATATTTTTCAACGTTAAAATTTTTCATCGACCAATCTTTAGCATTCATTTTACGCTGAAAAACCAAATTCTTGTAGTGTGATTTTGGACATTACAAACTAACAATTATGAATCTTACATTATAGGAAAAAAATGGAGATGATAGCAATAGATGAATATGAAAAACTAAACTAATACTCTAAGGGTGTGTTTGTTTTACCATAAAAAATTTTTAAAAAAAGAAATTGTATTCATTTTACGGTATTTGAAATACTTACGAAAAATTTGGTCAATATAAATATTTTCTAATTAATAGAAAAGTTTATTTTTAGAAAATAACTTACAGAATATAAATCTGTAAGTCATTTTACATAAAATAATTTTTTCTCTTCTCCAAAGTTTCTATAAGTTGCTTCTAATTAGGGATGACAAAATTCAGACATAGATCCTCATATATCCAAGTTTGCATACGTTTTAATTGATCTAGATTCGTATTCGCATCCAGAAAAAGTATCCGGACCTGGACCTAAATATACATGATATGGATATATGTAGACTCGGTGAGTCCGGAAACCTAGATTTCTTTTTTTTTTTCCCACTTATATTCAATTTTTAATTTTTAAATTACATGATTTTATATTTATTACTAATTTTTAGTTTCATTTTTTTTGTATTTTATATTTTAATTCAATTATATTATATTTGTATTTAATTTTTAATTTTTAATTTTAAAGATATAAATTAATAAATATTCCGGATTCGGATCCGTACCTGGAATTTTGCTAAGTAGTCTGAAAATTTTTAATATCTATATGGATCTAGACTGGACTAGATATTTTTACCATCCCTAATCAGTAATTTCCTAAAAAAATACTGGACGTATTAAATATCTAAAAATATTTTTCGAAATTTTTGTTGAGACAATAACCAAATCCCGAAAATGATTTTTATATAAAATATTTAGTTATAAAAATCATTTTATTACGAAACAAACAATCCAAACTTAACATTACGGACGGGTTTAATTACTGTTTGTTGGAAAAATGCTTATTTATAAGCATTTTGAGGCTCAATTTTAAGCATGGTCCACTTCGTGTTAATGGTTGTTATTGAATGATTCGGATACTCCTCCGTGAGTACTTCGAAATGGTATATTCATATGCTTAAAATGGTGCTTGGGTGAATGAGAAATTGTTGCTCAAAGTTCACAATTTTCAAGCCTTTTGTAATTCCATAACAGCTAATTTAATTAGCTTGGTGGTTACAAAGTTTATTAGCTTGGTGGTTATATAGTTTATTTTAATTTCCATTAGTGCTAATTTAATTAGCTTAGTGGTTACAATAATGTGTAACATCTCCCATTATGAAATTTAATTGGCAAGTTAATTTCTATTAATTGAGATGTGTTTTTCTTTTCCTATATAAACAACATCAGTTCTTGTTTTCAAGATATGAAATAGAAAATAGAGAAAGACATAGCACACACACGAAAGATCATTTTCTTTGTTTTGTTAAAAGGAGAGTTCAAACACTTTGTGGTTCGTTGGATACGAGTCTGGTGGTGCCCTTTCTCGTACGTTTCCGTTGTATCCTGGGAAACAATCGTCTCACGTTCTACTGCACCTACGGTAGGGGACGAATTTGTTTTAAGGATATTGTTGTTTTACAACAAGCCTCGGGAAAGTTCTGATTTGCCTCAGCATCAGCATCTGCCACACATCCTCCGCCTCAGCTTCAGCTTCAGCCTCAGCTTCATCTTCTGCCTCTGCCTGACTCAGCATCTGCCAACAGCCTCTGCCTCAGCATCAGCATCTGCCAACAGCCTCTGCCTCAGCTTCAGCCTCTGCCTCAGCTTCATCTTCTGCCTCTGCTTTCAGCCTCAGCCTCTGCCTTCAGCCTCTGCCATCTGCCTCTGCCTCTGCTCATCAGTCCCTGCCTCCGCTTTCAGGGTCTGCCGTTAGGGTCTGCTCCGAGGATAATAATTATAATTGTAATTTTGTCATATTCGGATTTCCCAATTACCGTGTATAATAATGTAATAATTGTTATCTACAGTCTTAAAAAAAATTCGACTCTGTGGATATGGAAATCAGTCCAAACACAGTAGATCCGAATATGGCAGCCTCTTCGGCTGGCCAGAATGTTGTGGCAGCCCCCGTGGCTGACCAAAGTGCAGTGGCAGCCCCTTCGGCTGGCCAACTTGCATCAGCCTCTGGGCTTAATATGGCAGCCGTTGTGGCTGGCCAAGGTATTTCTGCCTCAATGGCTAGACAACCTGTTGGACATGTGAGCCATGTCAATCCTGCTGCGGAAAAACCTGAAAAATTCAGTGGTCAGAATTTCAAAAGGTGGCAACAGAAAATGTTCTTCTACCTGACCACGTTGAACCTTTCGAGGTTTTCTAAAGGAAGATGCTCATGTACCCAAAGAGGTGAGATTGATATCCAAGTCATCAGTCCATTGAAGCTTGGAAACATTCTGAATTCCTATGTCGGAATTATGTGCTGAATGGGCTAAGTGATTCCTTGTACAGTGTGTACGCTGGAATGAAAACAGCTAAAGGGCTTTGGGAATCTTTAGATCGAAAATATAAAACTGAGGATGCCGGTACTAAGAAATTTGTCGTAGGCCGTTTCCTAGAGTTTAAAATGATTGATTCCAAAACTGTGATAAGCCAAGTACAAGAACTGCAGATTATTCTAGCAGAAATTCATGCTGAGGGGATGAGTTTAAGTGAAACCTTCCAAGTAGCCTCGATAATTGAGAAACTACCACCTGGTTGGAAAGATTTCAAGAATTATTTAAAGCATAAGCGAAAAGAAATGAGCATTGAAGACTTGGTTCTTAAGCTAAGAATTGAGGAAGATAACCGAGTTTCTGAAAAGAGAGGAATGACTCATGAGGCCAAAGCAATGTTGTCGAACATGGCCATAAGAACAAGAACCTCAAGAACAAAGGGTCAAAGATGGGCCCTAAAGGAGGAGTTTCCAGAAATCAAAATTTCAAGGAAAATGCTTCAACTGTGACAAAATGGGTCACAAGTCTTCTGAGTGCAGACTGCCGAAGAAGAAAAAGAAACAAGAGCTAATGTGCTAGAAAACATGACTCAAGATGTTTCAGACATTAACCTTTCTGCTGTGGTTTCTGAGGTGAATCTGGTGGGTTCTAACCCAAGAGAGTGGTGGATTGATACTGGTGCCACTCGACATGTATGCTCAGACAAGAGCATGTTTTCTTCATTTGAGCCTGCTGAAAATGGGGAAGAAAAGATATACATGGGAAATTCAGCAACATCTGAGATAGAAGGTCAAGGAAAGGTGATTCTGAAGATGACCTCTTGGAAAGAGTTGACTCTGAACAATGTTCTGTATGTACCTGAAATACGGAAGAATCTTGTGTCTGGATCGCTTCTGAACAAGCATGGATTCCGGATGGTGTTCGAGTCTGATAAAGTAGTTTTGACTAAAAATGGGATGTATGTGGGAAAAGGGTATGTAACTGATGGGCTTTTAAGCTCAATGTAATGGTTGTTAAACCCAAAAATATCAATAAAGCTAGTTCTTCTGCTTATATTGTTGAGTATTCTAATCTTTGGCATGGTAGATTAGGACATGTTAATTTTAATTCATTGCGAAAGTTAATTAACATGAATCATATTCCCAATTTTAAAATTGATAACAAACATAAGTGTGATACTTGTGTTGAGGCAAAACTAACAAGATCATCTTTTCATAGTATTGAAAGAAACTTTGAACCACTTGATCTAATTCATACCGATGTATGTGATTTTAATTCAATACAATCGAGAGGCGGTAATAAATATTTTATTACCTTTATTGATGATTGCACAAGATTTTGCTATGTGTATTTAATGAAAAGCAAGGACGAAGCTATAGAGAAATTTGTTCTCTATAAGAATGAAGTTGAGAACCAACTGAATAAAAGAATATTAAGAAGTTAAGAAGTGATCGTGGTGGTGAGTATCTTTTCCCTTTTGAATCACTTTGTGAACAAAATGGAATCATACATCAAACCACATCTCCTTATTCGCCTCAATCCAATGGGATTGCGGAACGTAAGAATCGTACCTTGAAAGAGATGATGAACGCTATGTTAATCAGTTCTGGCTTACCTCAGACTATGTGGGGAGAAGCTGTCTTATCAGCTAATTACCTTTTAAATAAGGTACCACGGAAAGAAGCAGGGAAAACTCCTTATGAAATGTGGAAAGGAAGAGTACCTTCCTATAAATTCCTTCGAGTGTGGGGGTGTCTTGCCAAGGTAGTCATTCATCCACCTAAAAAGGTGAAGATAGGACCAAAAACTGTGATTGCATTTTCATAGGATATGCACATAACAGTAATGCTTATCGATTTCTTGTGCATGAGTCTAATGTACCAGATATTCACAAGAATACGATAATGGAATCGAGGAATGCATCTTTTTTCGAATACGTTTTTCCTTGTAAAACTAATTCGAATTCAGATGTGCACAAAAGGGCACATGAGACTATCATTGAAGATAGTCAGGACCGAGAACAAATTAATGTTCCAGAGGATCAACAAGTTGTTGAACCTGAACTAAGACGTAGCAAAAGAGCTAGAACGGAAAAATCATTTGGTCCAGATTTTCTGACATTCTTATTAGAGAATGATCCTCAAAGCTATAACGAAGCTGTAAGGTCAGCTGATGGTGCCTTGTGGAAAGATGCCATCAATAGTGAAATTGAATCCATCTTACAAAATCACACCTGGGAGTTAGTGAATCTTCCTCCAGGATGTAGACCTTTAGGGTCCAAGTGGATTTTCAAAAGGAAAATAAAGGCAGATGAATCAATTGACAAGTACAAAGCAAGACTTGTAATTAAAGGTTATAGACAACGTGAAGGTCTTGATTACTTTGATACTTATTCTCCTGTAACGAGAATAAATTCCATAAGGATGATACTAGCGATTGCAGCTTTGCGCAATCTTGAGGTACATCAGATGGATGTGAAAATAGCCTTTCTGAATGGAGATTTAGATGAAGAAATCTACATGGAACAACCTGAAGGCTTTATAGCTCCAGGACAAGAAAAGAAAGTCTGTAAGTTAGTTAAATCCTTGTATGGATTGAAACAAGCCCCGAAACAGTGGCATAAAAAGTTTGATGACACCATGTTGGCAAATGGTTTCAAAATCAATGAATGTGATAAATGCATTTATGTCAGAGAGACAGAAGTTGGCTATGTCATTTTATGTCTCTACGTTGATGACATACTGATTGTCGGGAGTAATGTCAAAATGGTGAAATCTACCAAGAATATGCTGAAATCCAAGTTTGACATGAAAGACATGGGTCTTGCAGATGTCATTCTGGGAATAAAGATCTCGAGAAGTCCAGATGGACTTATTCTTGATCAGTCACACTATGTGGACAAAATTCTTGGTAAATTCAACAATGATGATTCAGCTGTGGCTAGAACTCCTTAGATGTGAGTTTACACCTATCAAGAATAGGGGAGATGGTATATCTCAAGTAGAATACTCTAGAGTGATCGGGAGTTTGATGTATCTATCGAGTTGTACAAGGCCTGATATAGCCTGTACAGTAAACAAGCAGCAGATATACGAGTAATCCAGGGGTTGATCACTGGAAAGCAATAGTGAGAGTACTTAGGTACTTACGTTTTACTCGTAATTATGGGTTGCACTATCATAGATATCCAGCTGTAGTCGAAGGATACAGTGATGCTAATTGGATATCTGACATGAAAGACTCAAAGTCTACTAGTGGTTATGTGTTTACACTAGCAGGTGCAGCTATATCATGGAAATCCTCCAACAGACTGTGATAGCCAGATCTACAATGGAATCAGAATTCATTGCATTAGACAAGTGTGCTGAAGAAGCAGAATGGCTTCGAAATTTTCTAGAGGATATTCCAAGTTGGCCTAAGCCAGTGCCAGCAATTTGCATTCATTGCGATAGTCAATCTGCAATTGGAAGGGCACATAACAATATGTATAATGGTAAGTCTAGACATATTCGTCGTAGACACAATACCGTTAGACAATTACTCTCTACTGGAGTTATTTCGATTGACTATGTAAAGTCAAAGGATAACATTGCGGATCCGCTAACCAAAGGGTTAAATAGAGAGTTAGTTGTGAAATCATCGAGGGGAATGGGACTGAAGCCCATTAGATAAATGTTTATTACGAAGGAAAACCCAACCTTGTTGACTGGAGATCCCAAGATCTAGGTTCAATGGGACAACCTACTCGTAAAAGACATAATTGGATCACTGTGGGGGGTTACCCTCTAGTCCATTCCTATGATGAAATGAAACAGTGATGCTCGTATGGATAGAGGTTAAGCAAAAGCTTTTAATGATTCTTATGCGTCGGGAATCCGAGCAGAGTATTACGAGATACTCTTAAATAAGAAATCACCTATGTGAGAGAGAAGTGGGGCCGCTTCAAAGGGAATTGTACGGGGCACAATTTTAGAAACTCTTGCAGAACCAGGTAGATGTTCATGGCCAAAATGAACATAATAATGAGAACTCAAATGTGTAGGTAAAATATCTGTGTGATATGTGTTCTCCAATTACATGAACGGCAGTACAGTTCAATGACATCGCGTCAACTGTCAGCCAGTAATGAGATATTTTCACAAGGGAAGGTTCAAAGGCTGTGGCCTACCTATCCTATGCAGGTGTTGAACCGTTGAACTCTTCTAGGTCAAAATAAAATGTTTTATAAAAATAATTTTATTCGACGTTTTCGCCAATTTCATTCATGTGGGGGATTGTTGGAAAAATGCTTATTTATAAGCATTTTGAGGCTCAATTTTAAGCATGGTCCACTTCGTGTTAGTGGTTGTTATTGAATGATTCATATACTCCTCCGTGAGTACTTCGAAATGGTATATTCATATGCTTAAAATGGTGCTTGGGTGAATGAGAAATTGTTGCTCAAAGTTCACAATTTTCAAGCCTTTTGTAATTCCATAACAGCTAATTTAATTAGCTTGGTGGTTACAAAGTTTAATCTCCATAAGTGCTAATCTAATTAGCTTGGTGGTTATATAGTTTAATTTCCATTAGTGCTAATTTAATTAGCTTAGTGGTTACAACAATGTGTAACATCTCCCATTATGAAATTTAATTGGCAAGTTAATTTCTATTAATTGAGATGTGTTTTTCTTTTCCTATATAAACAACATCAGTTCTTGTTTTCAAGATATGAAATAGAAAATAGAGAAAGACATAGCACACACACGAAAGATCATTTTCTTTGTTTTGTTAAAAGGAGAGTTCAAACACTTTGTGGTTCGTTGGATACGAGTCTGGTGGTGCCCTTTCTCGTACGTTTCCGTTGTATCCTGGGAAACAATCGTCTCACGTTCTACTGCACCTACGGTAGGGGACGAATTTGTTTTAAGGATATTGTTGTTTTACAACAAGCCTCGGGAAAGTTCTGATTTGCCTCAGCATCAGCATCTGCCAACAGCCTCCGCCTCAGCTTCAGCTTCAGCATCAGCTCATCTTCTGTGCCTCTGCCTGACTCAGCATCTGCCAACAGCCTCTGCCTCAGCATCAGCATCTGCCAACAGCCTCTGCCTCAGCTTCAGCCTTTGCCTCAGCTTCATCTTCTGCCTCTGCTTTCAGCCTCAGCCTCTGCTGTCAGCCTCTGCTTCAGCCTCTGCCTCTGCTCATCAGTCCCTGCCTCCGCTTTCAGGGTCTGCCGTTAGGGTCTGCTCCGAGGATAATAATTATAATTATAATTTTGTCATATTCGGATTTCCCAATTACCGTGTAATAATTGTAATAATTGTTATCTACATTGTTTGTTTTCAACAGCTCCAAAAATGAAAATATAATCATTATTTAAAATTAGATGCCAGTTCATTTCTGGACACATAATATTCTCTTGTTGGTATGAGTTGGGTGTCCAATCAACAATCAATGGAATGCTTTTTATTTTAAGGTTCTTGGAGTGTTCGTAGCTTCCGTAATGAATTTTTCTTAAACTATATAGAATATGGGTTTGTTTGTTGTCCGAACAGGACGTTTCACAAGAAACGTTTAAATGCTGTATTTTCGTGTTCTCATGTCTTCGAGGTTCAAAACACCGATTTATCAAAGTATTCATATCGGAATTCAATAATTTCGATATGAATAATATGAGATTTTTTCGGTATTCCAAACAAAAAAAATTCGGACAAATAAATATTTGTCTTAATTTATTTATTTATTTTTTAATTTTTTTTTTGTATTGAAGTCTGTTTTTTACGGTGTATATGCTTCTATGCTTCATTAATTGGAGTAATTATTTTTTAAAATCATTCACATGCTATCTCCTTAATTGTTAGATTTAATTTTTCAAATATAAAATAATATTTTTATCTAATATGACATAAATTCGAATAAATTTAACATGCAGCACATAAAAAATATAGGTTTAATTAGACATGCATACTGTTGCGGTTTCAAACCACAATCGAACCGAAACTGAACCGTTGATCAACCGAATTTTTTACAAACCAGAGCACAAACTGCAACCGAATCGGATGGGTTCGGATCTGTTGCTGTTGGTACATTTTCAACTAACGATTGACTCGGATTTACGGTTCAACCGTAACAAAAATCAGATTTTTTTTTCTTACGATTGAACCATATTTTTTTTAAATAATTTATAATATTTTTTTTAAAAAAATTAAACAAATATACAATTCAACCGTAACCGAACCGTAACCGTACGATTCAGTTACGGTTAAGGTTTACAATTTCGGTTTTGGCCGAACCGTAACCAAACCGTTTGCATGCCTAGTTCTAATACATAAATAATCCCATGGGAAAAGTCTAACTGCCCATGACGTTAAAAATGATCTATTACAAATTGATAGATCCATAAAATTAAACACAAAAATATTAAAAGACAAGTAAAATTAGTTGACTTCTAGATAAATATTATTTGTCTTATTTTTGTAATAGATTTTGTAATACGTAATCCTTATGTGAACAATCCTTTTGAACAATTTTTAAAAGACGCGGTTGATGATTGCGACCTTGAAGATTTGGGCTGGAGGGAAGCCCTTTTACTTGGTCCAATAGAAGGTATGGGAAAGAAAATGCATTGATTCAAGAAAGACTAGACAGATATTTTGCCAACTCTAAATGGAGAAACCTGAATTTTTCCTTATCTGTCTTGAATTTGACGGCTTGGAGTTCAGATCATCATCCGATTCTTCTTGAGATAGTTGAGAAATCAAGCAAAGAAAGGGCATACAGGGGCAGAGATAGAGATAGAAGATTTTTCTATGAAGATTACTGGAGCTCATATGCACAATGTTCAGAGATAATTAAGGAGTGTTGGAATCAGAATGAATACCAACACCAAGGAGATACAATTCAAGTGTTCAAAGATAAAGTGGGAACATCTCAAGAAAGGCTTCTGAGGTGGAGTAAAGCTGCATTCGGCAAGAAGAAGAAGAAAATGAAAGAACTTTCTACCAAGTTAGAAAGGCTGCTGCAAGAAGGAAATCATGAGACTGCTCAGGAAATTAGGGAGACAGAAAGGACGATTGATCGACTCCTGATGGAAGAAGAAATTTACTGGAAACAGAGATCACGAGTGGCCTGGATGAAGGAAGGAGATAAAAATACCAAGTTTTTCCATGCTAAGGCATCCGAACGACGGAAGCGAAATGAAATAAAGGGTTTGTTGGATGATCGTCAACAGTGGGTTACCGAGGATAGTGACATTGAGGAGGTTGCATGCCAATATTTTGAACAATTGTTTTCAACCACCGATCCCCATCCTGATCAGGTAGAGGCTGCTTTAAATGGATTCAATACCAGAATTACAGAAGACATGAATGTGTCCTTAAACTCCCCCTTCACCGCTGATGAGATTTTGGCTGCCCTTAAAGGTATGCATCCAACTAAAGCTCCAGGCCCTGATGGTCTCCCAGCGGTATTTTTCAGAAGCATTGGAGCATAGTTGGGAATCAAGTCATCCACACCTGCCTCGCAGTCCTCAACCATCAAAAGGAAATTTCAGGTTTGAACCATACTCTCCTTGCTTTAATCCCAAAGCAGAATAAGTGCTGTCATGACTGGTTTTAGACCTATAAACTTATGCAATGTTATCTACCGTATCATAGCAAAAAACCATGGCTAATAGGTTGAAGGGTTGCCTTGGAGACTTGATTTCAGAAAACCAAAGTGCTTTCATTCCGCAAAGATTAATTACAGACAACATAATAGTTGGGTATGAGTGTCTTCAAAAGGTGAGAAAAAAGGACAAAAGGAAAGAAGAGAATTGTGGCTTTGAAGCTAGACATAAGTAAGGCCTATGATAGAGTGGAGTGGATTTTCGTCGATAGAGTGATGTAAAAGCTGGGATTCTCAGATCAGTGGAGGAGTTTGGTCAGAAATTGTATCTCTTCACCAACCTTTTCTGTAATTATAAATGGTAAGCCCTCAAGAATATTCAAACCACAGAGGGGCTTGAGACAAGGTTGCCCTCTATCGCCTTACCTTTTCATCCTCTGTGCGGAAGCTTTTTCCTCGCTCCTGAGTAAGGCTGTGGAGAACAAACAACTATCGGGGCTCAAATTTGGAAAGGATATTACCTTGTCTCACTTACTTTTTACAGATGACAGTTTGGTGTTCTCTTATGCAACAGTGCAGGATTATAGATCCTTGAAGGAGCTTTTTGATTGCTACGCTGACGCATCTGAACAAATCTTCAATTATGACAAGTCTTCGTTAATGTTCAGCCCAAACACGCCTGCAGGAATCAGAGCAGCAGTGAAAGAAATCTTCCAGCTGAGCGCAACTACACCACATGATAAGTATTTGGGCCTTCCATCAATAATTAACCGAGACAAAAAATCTATTTTCAATGGCATTAAGCAGAGAATCATTGGTAAATTAAAGCATTGGCATATCAACTTTTTCTACATTGGGGGCAAGGAAGTTCTTATCAAGGCAGTGGCACAAGCCATCCCATCTTATGCCATGAGTGTTTTCAAGATACCAGGAGGCTTGTGCGAGGACATACATAGAAATCTCAATGCGTATTGGTGGGGATCCACTCAAAAGGAGCGAAAGATACATTGGGCAGGGTGGCATAGGCTGTGTATTTTGAAAAGAGATGGTGGTATGGGTTTTTGGGACCTTGAGGGGTTCAACCAAGCACTCCTAGAAAAACAGGGTTGGAGAATTATCCAAAACCCAAATTCCTTGGTGGCAAGGATCTTGAAAGCCAATTATTTCAGAAATTGTAACTTCTTGGAGGCAAACCTAGGCTCCAACCCATCTTTCGTATGGAGAAGTATTCTTTGGGGGAGGGAAGTCGTGAATAAAGGTCTCCGATGGCGTATTGGAAATGGAGAGAATGTTTTGGTTTATGGTAGCAGCCGGATCCCTAGACCGGGTAGTTTCAAGCCCATCTCCCCTAAATCTCTCCCAATTGATGCAAGAGTGAAAGACTTAATATCCTGGGACAACACCTGGAATGTAGCGCTTATTCATCAGAAATTTTGTTGCAGCAGATATGGAGGAAGTTGTTAGCATCCCTCTGCCAAGCCTTCCAAAAGAAGATAGTATCGTCTGGCATTTTAATAAAAGGGGAGCATTCTAGGTAAAAAGTGCATACCATCTGATCATGTCTGATAAACAAGCTAGAAATGCATCATCTTCAACAAATAGCACCGAGCATGTCAGTAGGATGTGGGCGTTACCCTTACCAGCAAAGATAAAAAATTTTCCTTTGGAGGGGCATCAATAATCTACTCCCAACTCCCGCAAGATTATTTGAGAAGAAGATCAGTAAGGATGCCATATGTCAGAGGTGTGGAAGACACATTGAGACTATAGTTCATGCAATCTTTCGATGCAAAGCTATTAAGGAATGTTGGCAGCTGTCCCCCTTCAAGGAGACTATTAAGCGATTTTCTGGGGAAGATTTAAGGGATATTTTTATGGTTGGTTTCTCAAGCCTTTCAAGAGGCGAAATGGTACAGGTATCATCGCTGAGTTGGGCGTGCTGGGGGGCTAGAAATGATGCTATTTTCAGGGGCACCCTCACAGCTACCAGTTTTATAAAGGCCAGAGCGGAAGCGGTTATAGAGTCTTTTGAAGATTTGAATTTACAGAGTGTAGCACATCTGGATACGTTTGAGGTTTTTGACTGTGAATCTTGGGTACCACTGGCAGAAAATGAAATCAAGATTAATATTGATGCTGCCACCAACATAGAATAAGCAGTGGCGGGGTTGGGGCAATTGTGATGGATAGCTCTGGAACTGTTTTGGCGTGTGTCTTGCACAGAAAATACTATGGAGGGGATCCCGAACAAGCAGAGGCAGAAGCATTACTTATGCGGATACGAGTAGTTGGTCAGCTAAACCTAAGATCAGAGGTCATCACTTTTGAATCAGATTCGAAGAATGTGATCAATCTAGTCCAAGGCAAGACCAAACAGTTTTAAGGAAATCCACTGGATCATTGCTGACATTCAGAATGAAATCAAAACTCAAATTCTTTTAGAGTTCAATTTAGGCACCGAGCTTGTAATGGTGCAGCCCATAATTTAGCTAAGTTAGCTTGTAAGAACTATGGCGTAGGTTTGTGGAGGGGAAATTTCCCTCCTCTGTTTACTGTGTAGCTCTTTCTTCTGTTGGAATGATATTTCTTTCTCAAAAAAAAAAAGTGAAATATATGCGTGCTAACATATACAAAGTCACTCAAAACATCAAGTGTCAGTCCAACACATGGCTATTTGTAGGAGCGAAGCGGGGTTTATCATTGTACATATGATGTCAACGACCACGATATTGTTGGGCTTGCAGCTCGTAGAGAGTTCGTATAGCCGGCGAGGGACTACCTGTAGAATAAATGAGTCACCATTTAAGGCCGCACTATACCTCTCACAATTTGGGTTCGGAATGGTCCCTTACTGATGCCAGTATTGAAAGTACCTACAAGCAATAGTGACAAGCAATCTCTATACCCAAGAGGGGGTGAATTGGGTTATCGCTATAAATGCAGAATTAATAAATCTTTACCGATTTTTAGAGCTTATTACCAAGTGGGCACTTATGTTAACATTTCTCTATTTCAATAATAACCTATATGCAAGTTTTCTATTCAAAGAATGTAAACATAAATAAACTTGCAAATAATAAAAGTATAGGGATAAAGAAATACAAAACCGAGATTTATAGTGGTTCGGCCAAACGTGCCTACGTCCACTCCCCCAAGCCTCGCTTGAAGATTTCCACTAATCTCGAGTTTCCGTGGTTCACTCGCAACCAAGAGTTTTCCGTAAAGGTGCACTCCGAACCTTTTAAAACTACCCAAACAATGGGATTTCTCAACTACAAGAGTTTTTGTATAAGAAGATTTAAAACACACTTGGGCACTTACAAATATTAAGAAGATTGTGTAAGTTGCTAACCCAAGTGTTCTAAGCTCACTAAATGATATGAATGTGAGTGTGTGAGCTTGAGAGTGTTTGAGATTAAGAAGGTTTAAGACACTTTTATTTTTTACCTTAGATAATGTATGAAGATGTATTATGATGTCTCTAACCAAGGCAAATGAGTTGGGGTTCATTTATATAGAAAATGAAGAGCAGTCCCAACTTTCTGCTGCGATCGGTATGTTCACCGGTATGCCGGTCTGGAGTTCCAACGGATACTAAAGGCTATATTACCGTTGAACAAGTATACATTAGACCAGTATGCTAACCGGTATGAGGACCGGTATGGTCCGTGCCGGTTCCAGTATGTGTGCACAATGATGAGCTTGATCGGTATGGTAACCGTATGGTGACCGGTTTATGTCATGTCAGTTCCAGTAAGGGAACGATATGGATACCGGTTTGGGTTGTGCCGGTTCCAATAGCCTTGTATTCCTTAGGTTCACTGGTTTGGTGACTGGTATGAGATCGGTATGCTGGTCTCAGTACCAAAAATGCAGATATGAAGGTTTTAATGTATTTTGTACATGAACCTAATGCATCTAAGTGAATGTGCATGATCCTTATGAGTTTAGGCACTTGAATATTACAATTCACATTACAATTTAAATCCTAAGCTAATACTTAACAATATATTCTTCAATTTGCTGCAAGTCTTCACATTCTCGCTCTTCACCACATATGCTTCGACATCTTTTTGTATTACTTTGTATTTGCGAGTCGAAGTCTTCTTTCTCTTTCCAACATCAAAATCCAATTACGCGACCAAGTCGCCAACAATCTGCCCCCTTTTTGATGATGGCAACCCCTTAAAACTTGTTTAGACTTGTGAGCTTCTAGGAGTCCAAATGGTGACGATTTTACTCCCCCTCAAAATAAGTTCCCCCTCAATGTGTGATTGTCTTCAAGATAGCTCTGTAAGACTTGACAAACATATTAGTACAGTTACTCCCCCTTAAACCAAAGGTGAGGGTAAAATAAGTTTTAATCTCATTCTAATGATTTCTCCCCATTTGACATTATCAAAAAGTGGAGAAGCAAAATTTAAGTTCTAAATGAGATACCAATAACATATGTGTATTAAATAATGATACCAAAATTAAAAAAATTGCATATTTGGCATTTTCCTCTTTTTGCCATTCAATTTTGAAATCATGCAGAGTGTGTTTCTAAAAATTTATACCAATGATACCAATTAAAATTTTATACCTATGATTTCACTTGACTAAATATCATCTTAAGCATAATTTCGCCCAAAAAAATTTGATACCAAAAAAATAACTCAATACATTTCATGATACCAATTTGTTAAATATCCAAAATCCATGCTTTTCATTATGCCAATGGAAATTTACATCATTATACATGCATTTCATTTTTAACTAAGTATGTTCATATGGCAAAACATTTTCAATGCAAATCAACTAAGTAATCACATATAACAAATTTAACTCAATAAATTCAATGTGATACCAATTGATATGAAAATGGATTTAAATGTATGATTAAGGCATTTAATGATATCAAATGAACAATTGATACCAATAGAAGATTAAATACATTTCCTCATCACTTTGTATGCTTCAAAAATATTTTAACCAATTTAAAAATATGCATACATACACAATTTAGAGGAAACGGTACCAATGTTTCCGTGAATATGGATTTTACCTTTACTGTTGCGATTTCTCTTTTTCTTGAGCCTTCGGGATCATTTGCAATTCTCTTTAAATTTCATTCCCAAAGCTCCCCCTACAAATTTATCAACTGCACTTTGGTACCCAAACTTTCTTGGGTCCATTGGGGTTAATTTTGATTCCTTGAGGAATCCATGCATTCTTAATCACATTCTTATACATGCATTCAAAAAATTTATGTCCCTTTTTATTGCAAGCATGACATGTGATATTTTCATTGATAGCATTTTTAACATGAGAATCAGATGCCTTAACAAAATAGTTTCTAAAATTTTTTCTCTTAATGTAAGGACTATATTCTAATCATTCTCTTTTAAATGAATATTTTTGGGATCCAATAAGCATATTGAAATTTTTTTGTCCCAAAGTGAATTTACTAAGTATGTTTTACAAATATATAACCTTTGTGTTTAATAAGACATTTTCATTCAAAATAGATTCGCAATTGCATGATTTAGAGCTAAATGGTGTATTAGATATTGATGAGTGGAAAATATATCAATATTTACTGATAATTTTACCTAATATTTTGTTTAGTTTCTCGGGTTTGATGAACGTTTTGATGTGTTTTATGTGTTTTTCAGATAAATAAAGTATTGGGATTTAATGGAATCAACTCGGGGCTAAAACGATGAAATTCAAAGCAAAAAATGGCGAAAACGAAAATTTACTATACACGTCCCGAAGTACAATTTCGGAAATTCCAGTTTTGCGCAACTGTCGTATTATGGGCATAACTTTTTACTCCGATATCAGATTGAGGTGATTCAAGTTTCAGATTAAAGAAGCCCAAAGATCTACAACTTTGAAGAACAAAATAATTTCGAATTCTAAAGGTTTCATGACCGAAATTTATGAGAAATCTGAAATTGTGTTATGTTTAATTACTAAAATCATTTTCAAAAATATAAAACATTTGTCAAACTTCCACCAAACATGAGTGTTTTGTGCCATGTTTGGTGCCTTGTTTGGTGCCATGTTTGGTGGAGTGTTTGGTGGAGTGTTTTGTGGAGTGTTTGGTTGAGTGTTTGGTGGAGCAATTGGTGGAGCCCTTTAGATTTTCTTATAAATACCAAGCCATTTCATATGTAATTCTCATGCTTTCTTTAGGTTTTTGTAAGGAATTTAAGGATTCCATCTTGTTTGTATTTATTTTCAGTATTTAATTTATGCATTTTTATTTTCAGTAATAGTAGTAGTTCATTTTCTTTTATGTTTTGTAGTTATTTTTTCGCTGGGGAAAGGGTGAAGCTTTTATTATTTTAGTTTAGAATAATCTCCCTTAATTATAATATTGAAAATTATAATTTAACATAAAAGGTTATACCGCCTTAATGGCTGGTTTTATTAATTTGACATAATGTGACACCACTTATATGGCATGTCTTTATGTGACAGATGATTACCGCCTATATGGCTGGTTTATGGACAAATAATGATATCTTATTTATGGTCGGTCGGACTTAATTAAAATCTGACTTAATGAGGATACCGCTTATATGGCTAGTTGGTAATATCACTGATAAATTCTATATTATAGTAAGGGAGATTTCTAAATTAGAAATAGTAAAGGTGGATCCCCCAACCCCCAACATTTTATTTTTATTCTAGGGAAGTGATGAAACACAATATCCACACACTTAATAATTGATTTTCTTTTTATGGGTAATTCTTTAGTTTGTTTATTGAGTCTTAAGCTTAATGCTTCTTGTTAATTGGTAATTAATAAGATTGATTTGGTAAACTTAAAATGAAATTGACGAAGGGATTTTAGGTTTCAGCCTTAGATTCAATAGCCCACGATCTTCCTTGAGGATAGATAACACTTTAATAGATTTCCTTACAGGATAGATATATACATGTCGGGCGGGGGTAGCCACTTTTGGAACTTGAACTTAATGAATTCAGGTAACTTGGTTAACATAAACATATGATTAATTAGGTTATTTGGGTATTTGCGTCTGACCATCGACAGAGGCTTTTGCATATCTTCGTGTTCCAGGTTAGCAAACTGACTTATTACAGATATATAAGAGAATCCATTCATCTTTTGGATAATATTGTGTGGAATCACAACCCTAGATCTTTGTGTCTTTTATTTATTTTTCTTAGTATTTTCTTTTGTTTATTTTATTTAAGCAAATCCACATTCTACCAACCAAAAGCAATCATTCTCTTATCCCTTAATTAGATACTTGTAAATAAATAGTATCAATAATTAATAACAATAGTAGGAATTAAGTCCTCGTGGGATCGATATTTTTATACTACTTGAACGATATGTGCGCTTGCGTTATACGCGTGTGATTACGCACCGGTCAAGTTTTTGGCCCGTTACCGGGGACTTATTTTTCTTGAGTTATTAATTTTGAAGCTATCTAATTTACTTGTATCTAATTTTCTTTATTTTTATTTGTAATTTTTATTTCTTTCTTTTATTTTTCAGGTGGTTGAAATGGAACAATATTGGGAGATTGAAAGATTACGAGCTTTACTAGAAGAAGATACACCCCAATTCAGGGAGCAACAGTCCGGTTTTCTGAGGCCTGTTGTCCAGCCCAATAATTATCACTGGATGCCAGAACCAAGCAATACTACATTTGCTCAACAGAACGCAAGAGGGAGATGTGTAATATGTTATGGTAACCACCCGAGCGATCAATGTATATACCTTTCAGAATGGCAGAATTATCGGAATCATTCAAGGTACGAAGAACCATCATATTTCACTGAACCTTATTATCCATCTTATCTACCATCCACCTACGATCTTCATCAAGAACCATAACGATATTCACCAGAGGAAAAACAGATGATAAGAGAAATGGTGGACATGCTCAAGAAAAGTAATAAAAAGTGGGATGTAATGCTTCAGAGTCAAGAGGCAACTATTCATAGACTGACTGATCAAATGAGACAATTAACAGAAGACCAGAGCTACATACCTCAAGGAGAATTTTTAGATGACACTGATGAAGCCTTCAAGTACCAAACATTTCATGATGACACTTTAGCAGAGGATGAAGCTGAGCAGTATCAGGAATCTGAGGTATCAGTTCAGGAACCTGAACCAGCAAAGTCTCGATTTGATTTTTATTATTCAGACTCTGAAGATGATGAAGAAGCAGAGCTGTTTATGCCAATAAAAATTGAGGATGAAATTATGTATCCTAAAAAGAAGATCTTGGAGCTTCCATTGCACAGATGTTTGAAGAAAATCTACCTGAGCCAGTCATATCAACCACATAGGATGAAGACCTATAATCTGACATCTCTTTACATCCTCAAGTTGACATTTATAGAGCATGCATTTCAAAGATGACAGATGAAAAATTGAATACGGAAATCATAAAATACATATGTGAAGAAAAAATGGAGCAAGAAGCAGAGCAAATGGAGGAGCAATTTAAAGAACTTGAGCATTTAAGAGAAACATCACTGTTTTGGGGAGTACAAATTACACATATCGCCCAGAAGCGTGACAGAATGGAACTCCCATTCCAAGTCAAGCACCATACGAGACCTCATGATTTTCTTTATTTCTTTTCAGGAACCACTGGAGCGACAAATATTAAAAAGTGGCACAAGCACTGAATATGACAAAATTCTTTTTGCCACTTTACCGTTGGAAGAGACCCTTCAAAAGTAATGTTCATGGGATTGTCTTTAATCGGACGTCCAAAACCATGATGAAACCTCCATAATAGATGGATTTCAGTCACGTCTGGCTGACGACGTTAAACTTAGCGCTAGCTGGGAGGTAACCCATGCAATTTGTGTATATATTGTGATTTGGTGTGATTTCATTTTGTGTGTTTAGTTTTCACAGGTTAAGTCATTTCAGAATGGAAGAAGCTCTTGTAAATCTTCACAAGCAATTTCGTTCTCTCCCTCAAAAATCTCTAATGAAAGTTTACAAAGCTCGCTTGGAACGGATGAGACTATTGATGATCAAAGGTATTCCTACTGACATTCGTTGGATTATTGAAGCACGGGTCCGATTGACAGGTGAGTTTTCTGACTCTTTTATTTCACATCTTCCTGGTTTAGGAAGAAGCACATATGCTAAAAAAAGAAAAGCTAAAAGAATATGTGTATGCTATAAATGTGCTCGTATGTTTTGTGATACTTGCTGTCGTTTTTTAGGAATGGTGTCTGATAACCTCGAAGATAAGATTAATTTCATTAGGGATGACTTGAGTAAAGAGTCTTTGGATGACATATCTAAAACTCTTGAGATGCATCCCATTGGATATGTGTATCACAAAATTCGCTTGTTATATACACAATTCCAAAAAGAAAGACAACAGTTAAGTCTCGGGAATCTGACTCAAAAAGACCCTGTTTGCCAATTTATAAGAAAATTGGATGGGAAGCTTGTCCCTGAAGCATAGACGTCAATAAAGCCGTAAATTATTGTAAATATTATATCTCTTTGTCCTTTCCTAATAATTGTGATTTATTTTGTTATTTTCTTTTATTTTCTCCAACAGGATCCAGACCTTTTTGACCTATCACGATTTATTTTACTTTTTAACTAATAATTGTCATTTGGCAGATACTAGTGCTATTATTTTTACTCACCCTTTTCAGGTGTTATAAATTCAACTCATCATTGCACTTTTGAAGACATCCAGAGTAAATCATGGAAGCCACTTCAAAAAGACAAGTTGAAAACATATGTGTGTTTTATGGTACTAGTGTTGGTACTAAGCCACAATACGTAGCAGCAGCACAAGAATTGGGTCGAGTCTTAGCTGTAAGGAATATGCACTTAGTATATGACGGTGGCAATCTTGGATTTATGGGGATTGTTTCAAAGGCCGTACAGGAAGGAGACAGTCAAGTCTTGGGAATTATCCCAAAACCCTTGGCGGAGGAAAATCTTATTGGACCATCAAACGAAGAGGAACTAATCGTGCCAGGTATGTCTGACCGACTGGTAGAAATGATTAACCATGCTGATGCTTTTATTGTTTTGCCAGGTGGATTGGGCACAATGGAGGAAATTTTTTACAGTGCTATCTTGGGCGAACTTGAACATACACCAAAAACCGCTTGGATTGTACAACGTTGATGGATTTTATGATTTTCTTTGTGTGTTTCTTGATGATGCTCGGAGAAATGGGTTCGTGTCAAAACCTGTAAAAGAACTCCTCTTCAATGCCAGAACTACCTCCTGTTTAATTGACCAAATCTTAGCCTTTAAACCACAAATTGTCCCAATCATTTCAAAGACAAATTGGTCCGAGAACGATCGTGGTAAGAGGCGTCGGATAAATCTGGATCTTAACCTTTAATTTTCATGTAGAATTTCAACTAACCAGGTACTATCTTCTAAACTCTTCTTCTACTGTTTAAGACATTGGGGACAATGTCTCATTTAGGTTTGAGGGAGAGGAATAGTTAATATTATCTTGTTTTTATTGTTGTTATTTTTATTCCAATTTTTTCGAAAAATACAAAAAAATTGAAAATTTTTACAAAAATTACAAAAATAATTTTTTTTAATGTTTTTAATTTGATTAATTGGGTGAAATTGGTGTGTAAGGAATTTCCACTCCTGAGACGTATCTCAACCTATTTCAGAACAAGTTAATTTTTGTTTATTTCCTTTTGAATTATTTAATTTGTGAATTCTCCATAATACCGACTAAAATGGATCTTTATATGCTCAGTTGACAGGTATTATCAGCATACATGGTAACATATGGACATGAGAAGTAATTGACGAGTGTGTAATATTCAGTACTCTAGTTTAATTGGAGGAAGCATCTAAAAAAGCGATGGGTTAAGGAAAAAAAGGAAAAAAGAAAAAAAAGAAAAAAAGTGTATAAGAAAAAAAAGTATAAGATCCGAGTTATTAAGTCCGTAGGGGTGTTTTAACACCTATTTCCTTAAAACCAACTAGTTTGGGAGCCACTGGTCTAAAGCTCGCTACATGAATAAAAGATGTTGTAAAATATATTTATATATGAAGTCTAAGTAATTAAGTCCGCAGGAGTGTCTTAACACCTAGTGCCCTAAAGCCAACTGGTTTGGGAGCCACTGACCCAAAGCTCGCTACATAGACATAAGATATTGTATATAAATAAAAAAAAAATCAAAAATCAAAGAAAAATATCAAAAAAATCAAAAAATAATTATTCCATTACTATAAAAATGTGTGAATTCTGATAAAACTTTAGGACAAAAATATTACTCTCTTCTCAATTGCACTTGTGAATATTGTGGGCAAAATGAGTTGATTAATATTTTGTTGGTTGTGTATATGAAGAATGGTAAAAATAATTTGAGAATTTACTTATTCGGTAATTTAAAAAGAAAGAAAACAACTACTAACTTGGAGTAGAAGTTTCACATGTTTAGTCACTAACTTCTCTATTCTCTTTTCTCTTGTATTTTTGCTTTTGTGTGCATTAGTTTTACTATCTTTTTTCTTTTATAAGACATTTGTGGGCATCCTCGCTATAAATCCTCACGAGACTACAACTCGTCCACTAGGGACACTTAGGGGTTTAAAGGCTTGTTGCATACGCTAAATGCAACTGTGATCTCTACGAAAGTGGCTTAGTTTAATTTTAGTTGTTACTTGTATTTTATTTTTTTGTTTTGCTCGAGGACTACTAAAATGTTAGATTTGGGGGTGTGATGAGCGGAAAATATATCAATATTTACCGCACATTTTACTTAATATTTTGTTTAGTTTCTCGGGTTTGATGAACGTTTTGATTTGTTTTATGTGTTTTGCAGATAAATAAAGTATTGGGATTTAATGGAATCAACTTGGAGCTAAAACGATGAAATTCATAGCAAAAAATGGCGAAAACAAAAATTTACTATACACGTCCCGAAGTACAGTTTCGGAAATTCCAATTTTGCGCAACTGTCAAAGTTTGCATATAAATTTTTACTCCGATATCAGATTGAGGTAATTCAAGTTGCAGATTAAAGAAGACTCAAAGTTCTACAACTTTGAAGAATAAAATAATTTCGAATTCTGAAGGTTTCATGACCGAAATTGATGAACAATCCGAAATTGTGTTATGTTTAATTACTAAAGTCATTTTCAAAAGTATAAAACATTTGTCAAACTTCCACCAAACATGAGTGTTTTGTGCCATTTTTGATGCTTTGTTTGGTGCCATGTTTGGTGGAGTATTTGGTGGAGTGTTTTGTGGAGTGTTTGGTGGAGTGTTTGGTGGAGCAATTGATGGAGCAATTGGTGGAAGCCTTTAGATTTTCCTATAAATACCAAACCATTTCATTTGTAATTCTCATGCTTTCCTTAGTTTTTTGTAAGGAATTTAAGGATTGCATCTTATTTTTATTTATTTTCAGTATTTAATTTATGCATTTTTATTTTCAGTAATAGTAGTAGTTTATTTTCTTTTATTTTCTTTTATGTTTTGTAGTTAATTTTCCGCTGGGGAAAATGGTGAAGCTTTTATTATTTTAGTTTAGATTAATCTCCCTTAATTATAATATGGAAAATTATAATTTAACATAAAAGGTTACACCGCCTTAATGGCTGGTTTTATTAATTTGACATAATGTGACACCGCATATATGGCCGGTCTTTATGTGACATATGATTACCGCCTATATGGCTGGTTTATGGACAAATAATGATACCGCCTTTTTGGTTGGTCGGATTTAATTAAAATCTGACTTAATGAGGATACCACTTATATGGTTGGTTGATAATATCACTGATAAATTCTATATTATAATAAGGGAGATTTCTAAATTAGAAATAGTAAAGGTGGATCCCCCAACCCCCAACATTTTATTTTTATTCTAGGGAAGTGATGAAACACAATATCCACACACTTAATGTTTGATTTTCTTTTTATGGGTAATTCTTTAGTTTGTTTATTGAGTCTTAAGCTTAATGCTTCTTGTTAATTGGCCATTAATAAGATTGATTTGGTAAACTTAAAATGAACTTGACGAAGGGATTTTAGGTTTCAGCCTTAGATTCAATAACCCACAATCTTCCTTGAGGATAGATAACCATTTAATAGATTTCCTTACAGGATAAAATATACATGTCGGGCAGGGGTAGCCACTTTTGGAACTTGAACTTAATGAATTCAGGTAACTTGGTTAACATAAACATATGATTAATTGGGTTATTTGGGTATTTGCGGCTGACCATCGACAGAGGCTTTTGCATATCTTCGTGTTCCAGGTTAGCAAACTGACTTATTACACATTGTTGACGGTGGATTTTGGTCTCAGGGTAATATAGGAATATCGCTCCCGAGGTAATCCTCCCTCAATAATGAATATGTTTGGTTATGGGGGAAACCAAAAGCAAACTTAGCAGAAGGTAGATAATGCGCCAATCAAACAAGGAGATTTTACGTGGTTCGACGGATTTTTACCCGACCTACGTCCACAGACACAAACATGACTATACTTTTATTGCTGAAACTCGTATTTCTTGTGCTCTTTACAAGTTTTTTTGATTCTCATGCCTTTTCCACATATTCTACCCTTCTATTTATAATAGTGAAGAAATCAGATTCCTTCTAGTATGTGGATTCCTAATTGAAGCAACCTCTTTTTCACAAGGATTCCTAATCAAATCTACCTCTATTCCTTTTATCCTTCTAGGACACTGGTTTCATCAGTATTCTTTATGAAGGTAGGACTGTCTCCTTACCCCGTAGGGACATGACATCTTATCTTCTGGTGTACGCTTTGCCATATGCTCGGTCTTCATGTGGTCGGTCATGATGGTTCTTTGAACTGAGAATGATGCTGTCGATCTGATAATGCTCGGTCATTCGAACCAAAGTGATCGGTTGCCGACCATAAAGTGCTCGGTCTCTTCCTGTTGTGGTCGGTCTGTAACCATAAGGTGCTCGGCCTCTTATTGCAAAGTGCTCGGGCCCTTGCTGCTGGCTTTTTATGGGTCGGGTCAGCATCAATGATCCTGAACAAGAATGGGATTTACCTTTTTGCCCCTGTCGTGCTGCTTTAAATACCATAGTGCCTGAAAACACCATCAACATCTGTCCCCTAGTTCTCGGTTCCAACGAGCATACAAGTTGGTGCCGGGAACTATATAAAGATGGTGTGTTGATTACTTTGCTTGGTGGTCGATCCGGAGTCGAATCAAAATTTTCCGTTGCCTCTTTTCAAGCATCTTTTCTTGAGACGCGCAACCGTCATGTCTGTTTAAATGCCCATCAAATCACCTTTAGGGTTTTTTCTGAGCCTGACACTTGTCAAACATCCGTCGGGTTCCCGCCAAAAGCAGGAGAAAATCGACCGTGCAGAGGCGTCTTAACAGTGCGCTGATCTCAACCGTTTATTTGACTTTGGCAGACCTCTTTTGCAGTTGACACTTGGCGTCCATCCGGGACTCTATTACGATCCGATGTTTGGAATTATTCCGACGTTGTAATGAGAAGGTGAACCGATATCCTTGCAAAAAATCCTATCAACTTCAAAAAATTCTTCTTCCCTTCGGCTACGAAGCATCTGATTTAGTTTTACTCAAAGTTCTTCAACGTATTCGCCGCTTTTCCGAGCATAGACCAAGTAAGTTCCCGAACGACCTTCTTCCACTTCCTTTTTTCTTGCTTGCTGTGCTTTGCTGTTTCTCCTTTTCATTTGTTTTGATACTTGCTAGGGAGAGATTTTATTGAATACTTTGCTTAGGGCACTTAGAACTTCATAGATTTAGTTTTTTATGGAAACTTAGGATAACTTGCGAATCCCTTGGTCGTTTTTCAAGAATATGGTTGTAGACTGACCTTGCCCTTTTATTTTTCGGACGTCTAGGATGTCTGATGACAGTTCTCCCCCTGAAAACCCTGCTAAACCCTTGGCCCCTATTGCTGAAGAGCTTTCCTCTGGCTCGGGAGCACCCAGCGTGGAAGACCTTGATACTACCCCCACCCCTTCTGAGATCGAACAAGATACTTACCATCAGAGGGTTCCTCGGAAGGATCCGGAGCCCGGTGACTTTGACAGCTCGGCTCTGGACATGGTTCGGCCCTCTAAGATAACCGAGGATGATCTAGCACTGCTTCGGCAACGATATGACATCCCGATAGATATTGCTCTTGAGGTCCCTCTCCCATGTGATCGTGCCAGTCAGCCCGACGATGGTTCCGTGGCCCTTCTTCCAGCTTTCTTTGAGTGCGGGCTCCGGTTGCCAATTCAACCCTACTTCGCCTGGATGCTGGCCGAGATGGAGATCGCCCCCTGTCAACTAAGTCTAAACAGTTGGAGGATCTTGGCCGGGTTGTATGTAGCTTGGCATCGGCGGGGCTTGGCGAACCTTCTTTTGAAGAAGTGAAGAGGTTATATCGGTTGAAGGCCAACCCAAAGACTCACCACGGTTGGTACTACCTCTCTGCTTATGACAGTTCGTCAAACGTTGTCCAAAAACTCCCTGACTCCAACAAGAATATCAAGGATCTTTGGTTCTGGGCCACTGGAGATTGGGGACGGACCCTGAGATCGGATGGAGAGGAGATCTTGGTTCCGGACATCTTTAGAGCGGGAGGTTAGGAGATTAACCTTTAGCTTTTCTGCCCTTAGTTTTTTTTTATGTTTGGATTCTTACCCCTTTTTTCTATTCCTCCTAGCCTGTTGGAGGGATGCTCCCAAGGTCTCCCACCAGGTCCGAAAGCGGGTGTTCTGGGCTCGGCGGTATGCCGCTCATTGGAGGGAGTTGGTAAATGATGCGGCATTTTTTGAATCGGGACTTGTTCGGGCGTTCCTCCCAAGATCTCGGGTCGGATAGGTAGATGCCTGTTGATCTTCTAGCCAACTCCCTTGTTTATTTATCATGTTTGATGTCGTCTTTTTTTTTTGTATGCTCGGGTCCTGAACCTTTCTTTTGTCTTTGTTTTTTTTTTTTTTTTGCAGGTATGTCGAAGAGACCAAAGTACCTTGATCGGTTGACCGGTGCCGCGAAGAAAACTAGCCCAGGTGGAGCTGGTACTTCTCGGAAACGACCTGAATCTTCTGAGGATAGAAAGGTGACCGCGGGGGTAGAACGGCCGAGCTCTCAAGGTCTATCTTCATCTCCCCGGGTGCCCCCAATGGGTGTTACCCGTCCTGATAGCCCTCCAAGACCTTCCAGGAGGAGGAAGCGTCGGTTTGGAGCTGTGGATACTCAATTGAGGCGGGAATTGGAGGAGGAGGAGGCTCCGAGCAGAGAAGCTCCAGTTCGGCAGGAGGGTCCTTCCAAGAAATTGAAGGGCTCCGTGGTTCTTGGAGTTGATGACCTTGGGAAGAATATTAGGGAGGCTACTTCCCATTTGGTACCGGCTTTCAATGAGCTGGCCGGGGCCGTACCTCCTGAGAAGATTCCGAGGTTTGAGGACCTTTCACCCGAGGAGGTAGTTGCAAAGTTGTGCTCCCAGCTGGCCCAGGTCACTTCTTTTACTTCTCTTCTATATCCGTGGTGTCTTTCAGACTTTGTTTTTATTTTCCTAACTTCTTTTTTCTTCTCGGCAGGCAAATTATTTGGCGGCCAAGAATAAGGACCTATTTATAAGCCTTTTGTCCGAAGGCGGCCAAGCCCAGAGGCTTCAGAATCGTCTTTCTGAAGTGGAGGCCAAGTTGGCTAGTGCCGAAGAGAGGAATAGGATCATGAGCTGGCTGCGGTTGATGCTGTCAAAACAAACAAAGCTCTTAAGGCTGCTGCTACTCTAGAGCGCAAGAACGCTGAAGAAGCTAGAGCAAGTTTGGTGGATGCCCGGCTGAGATCGGGCTCCTCAAGGTGGAAGTAGGCAGTGTGGAGTATAAGCTGCGGGCCAAGGAGGAGGAACTGGGACGGGCCCGTGCCGAGCTCAGGGATAGGGAACTTGAGTGGGAGGCCGAGAGGGACTCCATTCGTCTTGAAGGGGTCGGTGATTGTGCGGAAATCATCCCCATGGTTCTACCTGATTTAGACATGGGTCCTATTCATGCGGCCATCCAGTTTTGTAAAGGGGAAATGTCTGAGGAAGAGTTTCAGAGGTGGCTACCCCCTCCTCCCGAAGAAGTGATGGATCCCGAACCAATTTCGGTCGCCCCGGTTCCCCTAGCTCCTCAAGAAAACTGTCCTGAGGTTCCTGCTCCTGGCGAGGACTATCCTGAGGTTCCACCTCCAATCTTTGAAGTAGGGCCTCCCAGGTTGCCGAGGTTGAAGCTGATGTCCCCCCTCCTGAGACCGAGCCGATCCATCCGTCGTCTGAGCCGCCGAGGAAGAACTTCTTGCCCCTGTGCGGGCTGATTAAAAGGGGTAACCCGGACGGGGCCCTGTGTACACTTATATTTTTTTTGGCTTTTCTCTTCTCTCCTTGTTTCTGGGTGTTCTTCTTCAATGATTATTTAAGGCTCGTTCGTGAGGGGATAATACGAACCGAGACCAAATTATTCAGTGGTCGAGGATGGACTCTGATTGTGAAGAACACGGATGGTGAGATGCAATCGGTGGGACGTAACCCCCCCGAGCTGTAAGGAACACTTGGCCCTGGGGGAATGTTTCGTCCCCAGTCCAAAAGATAGACTCGGTGGGATGTGGCCCGACCCCGAGCTGTAAGGAACACTTGGCCCTGGGGGAATGTTTCGTCCCCAGTCCAAAAGATAGACTCGGTGGGATGTGGCCCGACCCCGAGCTGTATAACCAAGTGGCCTCGGCGGAACGAAATCCAGCCCCGAGCCGAATAACTGAATGGCCTCGGCGGAACGTAATCCAGCCCCGAGCGGAACTAATACTAATGGCCTCGGCGGAACGAAATCCAGCCCCGAGCCAAATATCCAAGCGGTCTCGGCGGAACGAATCCAGCCCCGAGCTGATTAATAAAGTGGCCTCGGCGGAACGAGTCCAGGCCCGAGCCGAACAATCATTGGGACTTGCTCCGAAGGGAAGGGAATCAACCTTTGAAGCCCTATCGAATCTGTCTTGGGCGTCCCCTTTTCAGACCGATGAAAAAACAAAAAAACAAAATTTTGGAAAGTAAAACCAAAAAAGTGTAAACAATAGCACGGATACCTCAGAACAGCGTCCTGTCCGAGGCCTCCAAAACATAATTCTGAACCTTTCAATTCAGTGTCCCGGCGAACCAGGATTTGGATCAGAGAGCGTTTAAATGGTAAGGGCACATCCTCTATACGTCGGGTCACTGTGGAGCCTGTGTATTGTACGAGGGCTCCTCCTTACCACGCTGGAGCAGGCACACGCTACAGGGGCACAACGCATCCCCGTGCTGCGCCTCTCTTGGATCCAAATGATGAATGGATCAAAGAGTGTCCGGGATACTAAGGGCACATTCCTCCTTAGGTTCGGCATCACTGGAGCTAGCAATCGTCACGGGGGCATCATCATCCCCCGTGCTATGCTTTCCCACGGATCCATTACATCGGGTAAGTGAGGATCAAAGAGTGCTCGACACATTAAGGGCATATTCCTCCTTATGTTCGGTAACACTGGAGTAAGCAATCGCCACGAGGGTATCATCCCTCCCCGGGCTATGCTTCTCACGGATCCTATGCATCGAGTATGTCCCCGAATATTCTGAGGACCCCGAGCTAAGAGAGACACTTGGTTATGGGGGAATGTCCTGTCCCCAGACCAATGAGCATGACTCGGTGGGATGTAACCCGACCTTGAGCCGAATAGTCAAGTGGCCTCGGCGGAACAAGATCCAGCCTCGAGCCGATTATCGCAGTGGCCTCGGCGGAACGTAATCCGGCCCCGAGGTGTTCGAAACATTAAGGGCATATTCCTCCTTATGTTCGGTAACACTTGGAGCAAGAAATCGCCATGGGGGTATCATCCATCCCCGTGCTATGCTTCTCACGGATCTATACTCTGATTCACTTTCGTCCCTGCTGTCTAATGCTTGTATGGAATCGACTGATTCTGGTGTGACTTGTGCTTCTTTATGGTGGTAGCCGTGGTCGGGTAGTTGCGGGTTTTGTGCTTTTGACCCTGGACCGTTGTATTGAGTATGTCCCCGGAGTTTTGAATATGGTTCACAAAATTTTTATTTTTAGAAGAGTGGGTGAAAATTTTGGAAAAGAAAGTTTTATTTATATTCGGGGACATACTGCCCTTCTTACAACTCTCTGCGGGTCATTTTGAGAGAGGCTTTATATTGAGTTTCCGTCCCTTGTCGGGTTGCTGCAAAAGAAAAGAAGGAAGAGAGAATTTACTGAAAGTATTTTCTCAACATCTCGGCGTTCCATGGTTTTTTTAATCTTGTGCCGTCCAGCTGTTCTAGGATGTAAGCCCCTGGCCTTACCACCTCTGTGATTTTGTAGGGCCCTTCCCACTTGGCACCTAACGAGCCCTCCTCTGGTCGTCGGGTGTTTAAGGTGACCCTTCTCAATACTAAGTCGCCCGGGAGGAAGGAGCGGGTTCGAACTCTTCTGTTGTAGAAGCGGGCCATTCTTTGTTGGTAGACTGCCGCTTTCATAGCTGATTTCTCTCTCCTTTCCTCGACCAGGTCGAGGTGGTTTTTGATAAGTTCTTCATTCTGCTCATTCCCAAAGTGGCGGACCCTGTGAGTTGCTACCCCGATTTCTGCTGGAATGACGGCCTCACATCCGTATGATAGGGAAAATGGTGTTTCCCCTGTGGAATCTTTGTAGGTCGTCCGATGTGCCCATAGCACTTCTGGTAATTCTTCGACCCATAAGCCTTTGCATGATCGAGCCGAGCTTTAAGGTTTGCCTTGATGGTCTTGTTTGTTGCCTCAACCTGTCCGTTTGACTTGGGATGGGCTGGCGAGGCGAATTTTAAAGCGATCTGGAGGTCTTCGCAGAGCTTCCTGAATCCTTTGCTATCGAATTTTTTTCCGTTGTCGGTGATGATCGCCCGGGGATTCCGAACCTGCAGATAATATTCTTCTTTACAAACTTTGTGGCCTTCTTCTCCGTGATGGTGGATAGCGGCTCGGCTTCTACCCATTTTGTGAAATAGTCTATGGCCACGATTGCATACTTCGCTTGCCCTCGCCCTTTTGGCATTGGTCCTATGATATCTAGCCCCCACTATGCGAATGGCCAGGGGCTGGACATGGTGGTTAACTTGTTCTGCCGGTTGATGGTGGATGTTGGCATTTTTCTGACAACCTTCGCATTTCTGGGCCACCCTCACACCGTCCTGATGCATGGTCGGCCAATAAAATCCTTGTCTTAAGGCTTTAAAGGCGATTGATCTTCCTCCGGCGTGACTTCCACAGATGCCCGTGTGAATTTCCCTGAGCACATAATCTGCTTCCTCTTCTGTTAAACATCTCAGGAGGGGTACGGTATAGCCTCTCCGGTAGAGCACCCCTTCGATCAGGGAGAACTTGGTGCTCTTGAATTTTAGTTTCTTGGCCTCCTTTTTGTCTTTAGGGGTTTCCCCTGTTTCCAGGTATCTCCTAATCGGTTGCATCCATGAGTTTTTGCCTCCCTCTTCTATATATCTACCTTCAGCTCCCCTATGCTTCTTTCTCGGAGGCATATGAGAGGGATTATTCTGGGGTCCTCGGTCTTCATTGAGGATGCGAGCCGGGCCAGGGAGTCTGCTTCACAGTTGTCTTCTCGTCCGATTTGTTCGAAGCGTACGTTCCCCACTTTCTCCATCAACTTTTTTACTTCGGCTAAGTAAGCTATCATAGTCGGCTCCCTGGCCTGAAATTCTCCCTTTAGTTTTGAATGGCTAGCTGAGAGTCACTCCTTACTACCACGTTGTGGACTCCCACTACTGTGCATAGCCTTAATCCGGCCAAAATTGCTTCGTATTCGGCTTCATTGTTTGTGGCTTTGAAAGCAAATTTCAAGGCAAGCAACACTTCTTCTCCTTCACTGTTTTTCAGCGCGATTCCTGCCCCATTGCCCTGTGAGCTAGCAGACCCATCCACTGACATTTCCCATTTGCTTTCCTCCGTGGTCAATATTTGGGGTTCCGCGAGTTCCGCAACAAAATCTGCCAAGGCCTGCCCTTTTATTGCTATCATTGGGAGGTAGGAAATGTCGTGCTCGCTTAGCTCCACCGACCATTTCATTAACCTTCCCGAGGTTTCTGGTTTTTGCAAGATCTGCGCCGGGGGGTAATTGGTGTAAACTCCGATAGGGTGGGCCTGGAAGTAGGGTCATAATTTTCGTGCTGGAGTGATCTAGGATAGGGCGACTAGTTCATGCACAGGATATCAGGTCTCTGTATCCAATAGAGCTTTGCTGACATAATATACCGGTCTCTGGATCTGGTCGGCCTCTTGCACCAATACCGAACTCACTGCGTATTTTGAAATAGCCAAATACAAGTATAATGTCTCTCCTGGGAGAGGTTTAGCCAGGAGTGGGGGCTGTGCTAGATATTGTTTTAGCTGCTGGAAGGCCTCCTCACATTCCGGTGTCCAGTCGATCCCCTTTTGGGCCTTCTTGATGACTTTGAAGAAGGGGTGGCATTTGTCGGTCGCCCGCAAGATGAATCGGTTGAGCGCGGCGACCCTGCCTGTTAGACCTTGCACCTCTTTAATTGTTCTGGGGGATGTTAAATCTAGCACGACTTGTATCTTCTGGGGGTTGGCTTCTATGCCTCGGGAGCTCACCATGTAGCCTATAAATTTTCCTGAGGCCACTCCGAATGCACACTTCTTTGGATTGAGTCTTAAATTGTGTTTTCTCAGCAACTCGAAGGTTTTCTTTAGGTCAGTTACGTGATCTCTTGGTTCTCTGGACATTGTTATCATGTCATCCACATATACCAACATTGAAGTGCCGATGAGTGGTTTGAAAATTTTGTTTACTAACCTTTAAAAAGTTGCCCCTGCGTTCTTCAGTCCGAAAGGCATTGCTTTGTAGCAGTACAGTCATTGATCGGTGATAAAAGTGTTTTTCTCCTCGTCTGCAGGATGCATCCTGACCTGATTGTACCCTGAGAAGGCATCCATGAAGCTTAGTAGTCACTGGCAGGCAGTTGCGTCTACCAGTTGATCTATGTTTGGTAGAGGAAAGCTATCTTTTGGACACACCTTATTGAGGTCGGTGAAATCTACACACATCCTCCATTTTCCATTGGACTTCTTACCAATACTACGTTTGACACCCACTCGGGGTACTTTACTTCTCTGATGAAGCCAGCTTTAACAGTTTTTCCACCTCGGATGCCACCGCTCTGCACCGTTCTTGATTGAAGATCCTTCTCTCTGTTTGACCGGTTTGAGTGACGGGTTGCTGCTAAGCGGTGACTGATGAATTTTGGGTCAATCCCGGGCATGTCATTGTGTCCCCACGCGAAGATGTCGGGGTATTCCCGTAGACATTCTAGCAGGCCCTTTTTTAGGGTTTCGTCAAAGTTTCCCTTATCTTTATGCCTTTTTTCGGTCCGAACAGTTTTATTTCTTCTAACTCTTCAGCTGTTCCTAGCCGGGCAACTTTATCCGGGCGGGGACCTGGTTTCTTTCTCTCGTTCTCGCCCCTCTGCCTCTTCTTGGTGCCTTCTTCAATGCAGAGGGTCTCTCGTGAGAGAGTGGCAAAGCAGCTACGGGCTATCTTCTGACTCCCGCACACGATTCTGATCCATTCCCGGGTGGGGAACTTTAGTTTTAAGTGATAGCAGGACATCGCAGCCTTTGTTTTCATCATAAAAGGTCGGCCGACAATGACTTGGTAACTGCTCAGGCAGTCCACCACAGTGAAGTTTACCATAACTGTCCGGGTCCTGGGGTGAGTTCCGATGGTTGTTGCCAGTTGTATTCTCCCCAGCGGGATGACCGTTGAGCCTCCAAAACTGTACAGGGGGGTGCCGTCATTAGTTAGGGTTACGTACTCCACTCACAGGCTTTCTGAAGCTTCTTTGGAGATTATGTCTACCGCGCTTTCGGATCTACCATGATTCTATCTATCTCTGTGCCGCTGATTGTAGCTTTGATATTAGCGCATCATCATGGGGGAAACTCACCCCTCGAGCATCCTCGTCGGGGAACATTATGGGTATCGACCGACTTCCTCATGGTACTGGGGACTTTTCCGTTTCCAGCACTTACGTCCCCTGTATTCGGCTATAGCTTTTTCTTGACCAGTTAGAGTCTCCGGCCAATGTTTTCCCTTCTGCGATGATGTTCACCTGCCGGCTTCGTGCCCTCTGTTTGTGAATCTTTTTCTACAACTACGGATTTTATCGCGTAGGGGCCCCTCCTCCTGGGTCCATCCTCTTCACTTGTATCTATCACCCTTTTCCCTTCTACTTTTTCACTTCTTCTTCGACTGGTTCCGACGTCTGGCCTCTCGTTGTTCGTTCCTTCCATTCTCTCCAGCCGATCCATCATGGATTTCATGCTCTCTTCCACATTTTTCATCCAGTCTGTCGCTGGACTCCCCGAAGATTGATGATTTCCGCCTTCTGCCATTGTCTTTCTCGTGAACTACTTTTTGTTTCGAAATCCCCACAGACGGCGCCAACTGTTGACGATGGATTTTGGTCTCAGGGCATATAGGAATATCGTTCCCGAGGTAATCCTCCCTCATAGTGAATTTGTTTTTTTTTGGTGGGGAAACAAAAGCAAATTAGCAGAGGTAGATAATGCGCCCCCAAGGTAGATAATGCGCCAATCAAACAAGGAGATTTTACGTGGTTCGGCAGATTTTTACCCGACCCGACCTACGTCCACGGACACAAACATGACTATAATTTTTTGTTGAAACTCGTATTTCTTGTGCTCTTTACAAGTTTTTTGATTCTCATCATGCCTTTTCCACATTTCTACCATTCTATTTATAATACTGAAGAAATCAGATTCCTTCTAGTATGTGGATTCCTAATTGAAGCAACCTCTTTTTTCACAAGGATTCCTAATCAAATCTACCTCTATTCCCTTTATCCTTCTAGGACACTGGTTTAAACAGTATTCTTTATGAAGGTATGACTGTCTCCTTACCCCACCGTAGGGACATGACATCTTATCTTCTGGTGTACGCTTTGCCATATGATCGGTCTTCATGTGGTCGGTCATGATGGTTCTTTGAACTGAGAATGATGTTGTCGATCTGATAATGCTCGGTCATTCGAACCAAAAGTGATCGGTTTTTCCGACCATAAGTGCTCGGTCTTTTTCCCTGTTGTGGTCGGTCTGTAACCATAAGGTGCTCGGTCTTGATGAGTGGTATTTATACCACTATTTCTCACTCATTTGACCTAATGTTTTGTATTGTTTCTCGAGATTTATGAACGTTTTGATGTGTTTTGTTGTTATTTTGCAGATAAATAAAGTTTGGACAGCACTGGAGGCAATTTGGGACAAAACTGGACAAAAATGCGTCAACAGGAATATTTCTGTCTTCAGCGCGTCGCGCCGCGCATAGCTTTGGCGTCGCGACGCCTAATGTGCTCCGGTTTTGCTAAAATGCGCCGTGGTCAACGGGTCAACAATTTGAAAAGTTTGACTTTGCTAACGTGCGCCGTGCCACGTGTCACCATCACAACGGACTTGCTAACGTGCGCCGGATGCCACGTGTCACCCATCCAATGGTGCCGACAGTTGCCGACAGTGACGTCAGTGTGACATCATCAATGACGTCATGAACAGTGCCACATCATCAGTCTGACGTAAGCAATGACGTCATGAACAGTGCCACGTCATCGATAAAATCTGAGCCGCCGTCGAATCACCTCGTCAAATGATCACGTGTTTACACGTGTCACGCCACGGTCGCCGCGCGACCACGCTCGGCGCGTCGTCGCGACGCGCAACCCCGCCACCTCCGCGCCTATAAATAGAGCGCGAGGGTTCAGTTTTTGTTGTACCATTTCCTCTCCCAAATCCTATGTAATTAGGGAGTTCTTCTCTCTCTAAGTTTCTTTTAATAAAGTTTTGTAATTTTTAATTACGTTCTGTAAAAATAATAATTTACTTTCTTTATTTTACAGTTTTTACTACTCATTATGAGGAGGTAACTTCCTTCTGTTAAGGTAAAAGGTAATTCTTTTACTATTACTTCTTAGATTATTCTCCCATAATTATAATATATTCAAGTTTTAAATTGACTTAATCAGGATACCGCCAGATTGGTCGGTGGGTAATAAAATTCATATTCCGCCTTTATGGCTGGTTTATTTTAAGTTCCGCCTTTATGGCTGGTTTATTTTCATTCCGCCTATATGGCTGGTTGTTTTGATTCCGCCTTTATGGCTGGTTGTTTTTAAACTAATTAA
The DNA here is from genome assembly GCA_019454045.1 of Zanthoxylum bungeanum. Taxonomy (NCBI): domain Eukaryota; kingdom Viridiplantae; phylum Streptophyta; class Magnoliopsida; order Sapindales; family Rutaceae; genus Zanthoxylum; species Zanthoxylum bungeanum. Next base: position 55,218 of record SKCR01031980.1, read on the forward strand.
ATCAAAATACCGCCTATATGGCTGGATGAAAATGTTTTGCAAAGCTTATATATATTATGGGAGAAATCTAATTAGTATATAGTAGAAGTAATTCCTTTTTACCTTAGCAATTTTATTTTAATTCATTTTCAGCATTTATTTTACTGCATTTACTTTATGCAATTTTCTTTTAAGTCTTTTAAGTTTTTAGCCCTAGTTATGTGTCGTAGCTAAGTTAGTTATCTAGGGTTGTGATGAATTTCATTTAACTGGTTTATAAGGGTTAGATTATAGTTTGGGTAATTTAAAGATTTATTTATTGAGTCTTAATCTTAAAGCTCTTTAATTAACTGGCCATTAATTAAATTGATTAGGTAAACTTAAAATGAACTAGACATAGGGATTTTAAGTTTAAGACCTTAGACTCAATAGCCCACGATCTTCCTTGAGGATAGATAACCCTTTTAATAGATTTCCTTACAGGATATGAATATACCTGTTAGGCGGGGGTAGCCATAATTGGAACTTGAACTTAATGAATCTAGGTAATTTGGTTGACATAGATATATGGTTCAATTGGATTATACTAGGTATTTGTAATTGACCATCGGAAGAGGCTTTTACATAAATTAGTGTTCCAGGTTAATAAATTGATATATTACCCAACTATAAGATAACTACTTCATCTTTTAAATAATATTGAAATAAGTCACAACCCTGGATAGTTTTTAATATTGAATTTCCTTAAAATCTACTTTTAAGCAATTTTATTTATTTGTCTTTAAATTTAGAATCGTCGCCATTTCAAATCAATCAAACAACTTGTTAGATACTGGTAATCATTTGGCCCAATAAATTGATAACAAAAAGGTTTTAAGTCCTCGTGGGATCGATACTTTTTATACTACTTGAACGATACGTACGCTTGCGTTATACGTGTGTGTTTACGCCGGTCAAGTTTTTTGCGCCGTTGCCGGGGACTTAGTTATCTTTTATTATTAGTTTACGGGTTAGATTTGTTACTTGTATCTAATTTTTCTTTTTACTTATTATTTTTGTTTTCTTTCTTGTATTTCAGGTTCTCAGACACTTCATGAGACGAACCAGCTTTTGAATTCCGACCGCTTGACCCAGAAATTGAAAGAACTATCAGACAGTTGAGAAGGGAAAGGCGAGAAGGCCAAGAAGCTTTAGTCAACATGGAACCTGAACCTTTGGAGGTTGCACCACCAATTCCCATTCGAGACAGAACCATTCCGGTGGTAGATGACCTCATTTCGTGTATTGTACTTACTTCCTCCTTTACCAGCAAATGCAGGTGACATCAAAACTTGCATTCAGATGATTCAGCAAACAGTTCAGTTTGGGGGAAATGCAACTGAAGATCCTAATGCCCACATCAGCAACTTCCTGGAAGTCTGCGGCACGTTCAATTACAACCGAGGAGCTGAAGAAGCTATGAGGTTGAGAGTTTTCCCATATTCCCTGAAAGACAGAGCAAAAGCATGGCTACATTCACTACCAGCAGGATCAATCACAACCTGGAACACTCTTGCCACAAATTCCTTTCTTGCAAAATACTTTCCACCAGCCAGAACTGCAAAGTTGAGGAATGACATCACATCCTTTGTGCAGCAAGATTCAGAATCCTTGTACGAAGCTTGGGAGAGATACAAAGATTTGCTCCGGAAATGTCCTCACCATGAGATTCCAAAATGGCTTCAAGTCCAAACTTTCTACAATGGACTTTCTGGACTGATGAGAACCACAATCGATGCTGCTGCTGCTGGAGGAGCTTTAATGGCAAAAGGAGAAGATCAAGCCTGGGACCTAATTGAAGAAATGGCCAACAACAACTCCTTGTGGCCAACAGAAAGAAGTCTGATTCAAAGAATTGCAGGAATATATGAAGTTGGAGCTAATACAGCAGTCAACACCAAGCTGGACCAGATATGTAAATTTATGGAGACTCTCAACACTCAAAGCACCACTGGATCCACAAGTTCACCATATGGAGGAGCACCAGAACCACACCAACTTGAAGAAACGGTGAATTATGTCAACAATTTCAACAGACAGGGGAACAATCCATATTCCAACACCTACAACCCAGGGTGGAGGAATCATCCTAATTTTTCATGGAGCAACAATTCAGGGCAGAAGAACTATCCACCACCTGGATTCCAGCAACAGAATAAAGGCCAGGAGCAAACAATTGAACCAGTGATGGCAGACATGCTAGCTCAATTAAAGAGATATGAAGCCATGATTCAGAGCCAATCAGCTTCCATCAAAGCACTGGAGAATCAAATCGGACAACTAGCCAATGCTCAGAGCTACAGACCGCCAGGTAATCTTCCCAGCAACACAGAACCAAATCCAAGGAACCGAGGGAAGGAGCAATGTCAAGCCATTACCTTAAAGAGCGGTACTGAGATCAACAAAGATGTTGGAGTCCAGATATCTCAAGAAGAAGTTCCAAAGAAACCGAGAAACAGATGGAGGAAAAAGAAGCAAAAGAAAAAGAAGCAAAGGAAAAAGACCAGAACAGATCATCACTCCACCTCCACCTTTTCCTCAGCGTCTTCAGAAAAGCAAAATGGACAAACAGTTTGCTCGTTTCTTGGAGATTTTCAAAAAGCTGCACATTAACATACCATTTGCAGAAGCCTTGGAACAAATGCCCAGTTATGTCAAATTCATGAAAGACATACTTTCACTCACAGAAACGGAGATTGGGAGACTATGAAACAGTAGCTTTGACAGAGGAATGCAGCGCCATCATTCAGAGAAAACTTCCCCGAAGTTGAAAGATCCTGGCAGTTTCACAGTTCCTTGCACCATTGGAGAACATTACATTGGTAAGGCTTTATGTGATTTAGGTGCCAGTGTTAATTTAATGCCTTTTTCTATTTACAGGAAATTGCAAATTGGAGAAGCAATGCCTACCTCAGTATCTTTGCAACTTGCTGATCGAACACTCGCATTTCCGAGAGGAGTCGTGGAAAATGTGCTGGTTAAAGTTGACAAACTCATCCTTCCAGCAGACTTCATCATCCTTGACATGGAAGAAGACAAAGAAGTACCTATCATTCTTGGAAGACCATTTTTGGCTACAGGTAAAACTGTAATTGATGTACAAAAAGGAGAACTAACAATGAAAGTGCAGGACCAAGAAGTGACCTTTAATGTTTTCCAAGCCATGAAATTTCCAAGCGATGAAAAGGAAGAAGAAGAATGCTTCAGAATTGATGTTGTTGATAAAATTGTTCAGAATACTGAGTCAAATCCCACAGATACACTTGAAGCTTGCATCACCAACATGACTGACAGCGAGCTAGATGCTGAAATCTTGCAATGTATCAACTACCTTGACAAACCATTCCGATTCAAAGTACACCACCAGTTGAAAGCTTGGAACTGCCAAAGAAAGATCGAATCAAACCTTCGATTGAAGAACCACCGCAGCTGGAACTAAAGTTACTTCCGAGCCATCTCAGGTATGCATTTCTTGGAAACTCTTCTGAATTACCTGTTATTATTTCTTCTTCACTAACATTGGAGCAGGAAGAAAAACTACTGAGAGTGTTACGAGAACACAAAAGAGCCATTGGCTGGACTATAGCAGACATTCGAGGCATTAGTCCATCATTTTGCATGCACAAGATTCTGATGAATGATGAATACAAACCAACAGTGGAGCATCAACGGAGACTCAATCCAATCATGAAGGAAGTCGTGAAGAAAGAAATCATCAAATGGTTGGATGCTGGCATCATTTACCCCATCTCAGACAGCACTTGGGTAAGTCCTATGCAGTGTGTACCAAAGAAAGGAGGAATTACTGTTGTCACCAATGAAAAGAACGAGCTGATTCCAACAAGAACGGTGACTGGATGGAGAGTATGTATGGATTACAGGAAGCTGAACAAAGCCACGAGAAAGGACCATTTTCCGCTGCCATTCATTGACCAGATGTTAGATAGACTGGCAGGACATGAGTTCTATTGCTTTCTTGACGGATATTCAGGGTACAATCAGATTGCCATTGCACCAGAAGACCAGGAGAAAACTACTTTTACATGTCCCTATGGTACTTTTGCTTTCCGCAGGATGCCATTTGGATTATGTAATGCCCCTGCCACTTTTCAGCGTTGCATGATGGCCATCTTCTCAGATATGCTGGAGCAGAGTATGGAGGTTTTTATGGATGATTTTTCTGTGTTTGGAGATTCTTTTGACCATTGTTTGAAAAATTTGGAACAGGTATTACAAAGGTGCGAAGATACAAACCTGGTACTCAATTGGGAGAAATGCCATTTCATGGTACAGGAAGGCATTGTTCTTGGACACCGGATTTCACAAAAGGGAATCGAGGTAGACAAAGCAAAGATAGAGACAATTGAGAAACTACCTCCACCAACATCTGTAAAAGGGATTCGGAGTTTTCTTGGACATGCAGGTTTTTACAGGAGATTTATCAAAGACTTTTCCAAGATTGCCAAACCTCTTTGCAATCTTCTGGAAAAGGATGTGCCTTTCAACTTCACCAAAGAATGCCAGAGAAGCTTTTCGAGATCTTAAAAAAACTCCCAGATTGACACCAGATTGGACCCTTCCATTTGAGGTAATGTGTGATGCTAGTGATTTTGCTGTAGGTGCGGTTTTGGGACAACGCAAAGCAAAGATTTTCCACACCATTTACTACTCCAGCAGAACTCTGAATGAAGCTCAACTCAACTACACAACCACTGAAAAGGAGTTGCTAGCAGTTGTGTACGCTTTTGACAAATTCCGCTCCTATCTGCTGGGTCCCAAAGTGGTGGTTTACACAGATCATTCAGCCATCAAATACCTGATCACAAAGAAAGATGCCAAACCCAGATTGATCCGTTGGATACTTCTTTTGCAAGAATTCGACGTGGAGATTCGAGACAGGAAAGAACAGAAAACCAGGTGGCAGATCACTTATCGAGGCTGGAAAATGGAGAAACAGCTGACAAAGAACTGACAATCAAAGAAACTTTTCCAGATGAACAACTGTTTTCCATAAAACAACAGGAAGTCCCTTGGTATGCTGACTATGTTAATTATATTGTAACAGGAAAATGGCCGTTGGAATGGACAACTCAGCAACGGAAGAAGTTTTTCAAAGAAGTCAAGCATTATGTCTGGGATGAACCGTACCTGTTTAAACGCTGTGCTGATCAATTACTGAGACGGTGTGTTCCACAGGAGGAAGTCAACAGTGTTTTGCAACACTGTCATTCATCACCATACGGCGGACACTTCAGTGGAAACAAAACTGCAGCCAAAGTCCTTCAATCAGGTTTGTTCTGGCCCACACTTTTTAAAGATGCTTATCTTTTTGCTTTTCAATGTGACAGGTGCCAGAGAACAGGGAATATTTCAAGGAGAAACGAAGGACCGTTGCAAAACATTCTGGAAGTGGAAATATTCGATGTATGGGGTATTGATTTCATGGGACCCTTTGTTCCATCATTTGGAAACTTGTACATCCTGGTTGCTGTAGACTACGTCTCCAAATGGGTTGAGGCAATTGCACTGCCATCCAATGATTCCAAAGTGGTGATCAAATTCCTGAAAAAGAACATTTTCACTCGGTTTGGAACACCTCGAGCAATCATCAGCGATGGTGGCTCTCATTTCTGCAACAAATACTTCGATGCACTCCTATCCAAATACGGAGTTACTCACAAAGTTGCCACAGCTTACCATCCACAGTCAAATGGACAGGTTGAGGTTTCAAACAGGGAGATCAAAAGAATCCTAGAAAGGACCGTTGGATCAACAAGGAGGGACTGGTCTACAAAACTAGATGATGCATTATGGGCCTACAGAACAGCTTACAAGACACCCATTGGTATGTCTCCATATCAATTGGTGTTTGGGAAAGCATGCCATCTGCCAGTTGAGCTTGAACACAAGGCGTATTGGGCACTGAAGAAGTTGAATCTTGACTCACAAGCTGCAGGAGAGAAAAGACTTCACCAACTCAATGAATTGGAGGAATTTCGCCTACAGGCTTATGACAATGCCAAATTATACAAAGAAAAGAAACCAAAAATGGCATGACCGAAAAATAGTGCACAGACAGTTAGAACCAAGGCAGCAGGTGTTGTTGTACAACTCGAGATTAAAACTTTTCCCTGGAAAGCTGAAATCTAGGTGGTCAGGACCATTTGTGATCACTCAGGTTTTACCATATGGAGCTGTTGAGTTACTGGATCCCAAAACCAACAACACATTCAAAGTTAACAGTCAGCGTGTCAAGCACTACTGGGGAGAATCATTTGAGCGACAAAAAGAAAGTGTCACACTTTCCAATCCAGCATAAACGTTCAAGAAGTCATGTCTAGCTGACGACTTTAAACTTAGCGCTCGCAGGGAGGCAACCCATGCAATTTTTGTATATATTGTGATTTGGTGTGATTTAATTTTGTGTGTTTAGTTTTCGCAGATTAAGTAATTTCAAGATGGAAGAAGCTCTCTCAAATCTTCACAAGCAATTTCCTTCTCTCCCTCTCAAAATCTCTGATGAAAGTCTACAAAGCTCGCTTGGAACGAATGAGGTTACTGACGATCTATGGTATTCCCAATGACATTCGTTGGGTAATTGAAGCACGAGTCCGATTGGCAGGTGAGTCTTCTGACTCTTTTATTTCACACTTGCCTGGTTTTGGAAGAAGCACCTATGCAAAGAAACGAAGAGCTAAACAAATGGGTGTTTGTTACAAATGTGCACGTTGGAATTGCAACACTCGTTGTCGTTCTTTAGGAATGGTGTCTGTTAATCGCGAAGACAAAATTAAATTCATTAGGGATGGCTTGAGTAAGGAGTCTTTAGATGATATATCTTCGACTCTTGAGACGCATCCCAGTGGATATGTTCACATAGAATTTCGCAGATTACATACACAATTTCAAAAAGAAAGACAACAGTTAAGTCTTGGGAATCTGACTAAAAAAGACCCTGTTTGCCAATTTATAAGAAAATTGGATGGGAAGCTTGTCCCTGACGCATAGACGTTAATATAAATTTTATTTTACATATTTTATTTCTTTGTCTTTTCCTAATAATATTAATTTGTTTTGTTGTTTTCTTTTATTTTCTCGACAGGATCCAGATCTTGTTGACTATCATAATCTATTTTACTATTTTGCTACTAATCGTCCTTTGGAAGATACTTGTGCTATTTTTACTCACCCTTTTCAGGTATTATAAATTCAACTCATCATTGCACCTTTGAAGTCATCCAGAGTCAAAAAAAAGACATAAAAAAATGGAAGCCACTTCAAGAAGACGAGTTGAAAACATTTGTGTGTTTTGTGGAAGTACTGTTGGTACTAAACCACAATACATAGAAGCAGCACAGGAATTGGGTCGAGTCTTAGCGCAAGGAATATGCACTTTAGGCAAGTATATGGCGGAATTATGGACGGAGGATCTCGGACTTATGGGGATCGTCAAAAGCCGTACAGGAAGGAGGCAGTCATGTTTTGGGAATCGTCCCAAAACCCTTGGCAGAGGCAAATCTTATTGGATCATCAAACGGAGAGGAACTGATCGTATCAGGTATGTCTGAACGTTTGGTAGAAATGATTAACCGTGCTGATGCTTTTATTGCTTTGCCAGGTGGTTTGGGTACATTGGAGGAAATTTTTATTGTACTATCTTGGGCGAACCTGAACATACACCAGAAACCAATTGGACTACTCAATGTTGATGGATTTTATGATTTTCTTTGTGTGTTTCTTGATGATGCTCGGAGAAATGGGTTCGTGTCAAAACCTATGAAAGAACTCCTCTTCACTGCCAGACTTGCTCCGGATCTAATAGACCAACTCATAGCCTATGAACCACAAGTTGACCCTATCCTATCAAAAATAAATTGGTCTGAGGACGATCGTGGTAAGAGGCGTCGAATTAATCTGGATCTTAACCTTTAATTTCCTGTAGATTTCAGCTAACCAGGTACAACCTTCTAACTCTCCTTTTACTGTTTAAGACATTGGGGACAATGTCTCATTTAGGTTTGGGGGAGGGATTTAGTTGATTAGTACCTTGTTTTAGTTTGTATGTTGTTTTTATTTTTAGTCCAAAATTTTTCGAAAAATACAAAAAAATTGAAAACTTTTCAAAAATTACAAAAATATTTTGCATTTTCGTATTTCTGTTTTGACTAAAAAGGTGAAATTGGTGAGAGGTAGCTGAGTAAGGAGTTTTCACTCCTGATACGTATCTCAAACCATTTATTTCAAAACAAGTTAATTTTTGTTTATTTCCTTTTAAATTATTTAATTTGTGAATTCTCCATAAATCTGACTAAAATGAATCTTCATATGTTCAGTTGACAGGTATTATGAACTTACATGGAACATACAGTCATGAGCTAAAATTGAAAAGTTTGTAATATTCCGTACTATAGTTTAATTGGAGGAAGCATCTCTAAATAGTGATGGAGTAAAAAAAAAAAAAAAAAAAAAAAAAAAACGTCCGAGATCCGAGTTATTAAGTCTGTAAGGGTGTTTTAACACCTAGTGCCCTAAAACCAACTGGTTTGGGAGTCACTGGCCCAAAGCTCGTTACATGGATCGAAGATGCTGCAAAAATATAAATATCTGAAGTCTGAGTAATTAAGTTCGTAGGGGTGTCTTAACACCTGGTGCCCTAAAGCCAACTGGTTTGGGAGCCACCGACCCAAAGCTCGCTACATAGACGGATGGTATTGTATATAAATAAAAAAAAATAGAGAAAAAAAAAATCAAAGAAAAAATCAGAAAAATCAGAAAATTATTCATTGCTACAAAAAGGTGTGAAATCTGATAGAACTTTAGGACAAAAATATTACTCTCTTATCAACTGCACTTAGGATTGTTGTGTGCAAAAATGAGTTGATTAATATTTTGTTAGCTGTGTATATGAAGAATGGTAAAAATAATCGGAGAATTTACTTATTCAGTAATTTAGAAAGAAACAAAACAACTAGTAACTTGGAGTAGAAGTTTCACCTGATTAGTCACTAACTTTATTCTCTTTTTGCTTGTCTTTTTGCTTTTGTGTGCATTAGTTTTACTACCTTTTTACTTTTATAAAATGTTTGTGGGTATCATTGCTGTAAACCCTCACGAGACTACACTCGTCCACTAGGGACACCTAGGGGTTTAAAGGCTTGTTGCATACGCTAAATGCAACCGTGATCCCTACGAAAGTGGCTTAGTTAATTTTATTATGTTATTTTATTTTTTCTGTTTTGCTCGAGGACTAGCAAAATGTTAGGTTTGGGGGTGTGATGAGTGGTATTTATACCACTATTTCTCACTCATTTGACCTAATGTTTTGTATTGTTTTTCGAGATTTATGAACGTTTTGATGTTTTTTGTTGTTTTTTTGCAGATAAATAAAGTTTGGACAGCACTGGAGGCAATTTGGGACAAAACTGGACAAAAATGCGTCAACAGGAATATTTCAGTCTTCAGCGCGTCGCGCCGCGCATAGCTTTGCGTCGCGACGCCAATGTGCTCCGGTTTTGCTAAAATGCGCCGTGGTCAACGGGTCAACAATTTGAAAAGTTTGACTTTGCTAACGTGCGCCGTGCCACGTGTCACCATCACAACGGACTTGCTAACGTGCGCCGGATGCCACGTGTCACCCATCCAATGGTGCCGACATTGCCGACAGTGACGTCAGCGTGACGTCATCAATGACGTCATGAACAGTGCCACATCATCGTCTGACGTAAGCAATGACGTCATGAACAGTGCCACGTCATCGGATAAAATCTGAGCCGTCGAATCACCCTTGACACGTGTCACTGTAGCGCGCGGCGACGCGCGCAGCGTCGCGACGCGCAACCCGCCATCCGCGCCTCGTAAATAGAGCGCGAGAGTTCTTTTTCAGTTTTTGTTGTACCATTTCCTCTCCCAAATCCTATGTAATTAGGGAGTTCTTCTCTCTCTAAGTTTCTTTTAATAAAGTTTTGTAATTTTTAATTACGTTCTGTAATAATAATAATTTACTTTCTTTATTTTACAGTTTTTACTACTCATTATGAGGAGGTAACTTCCCTCTGTTAAGGTAAAAGGTAATTCTTTTACTATTACTTCTTAGATTATTCTCCCATAATTATAATATATTCAAGTTTTAAATTGACTTAATCAGGATACCGCCAGATTGGTCGGTGGGTAATAAAATTCATATTCCCATTCCTCCTTTATGGCTGGTTTATTTTAAGTTCCGCCTTTATGGCTGGTTTATTTTCATTCCGCCTATATGGCTGGTTGTTTTGATTCCGCCTTTATGGCTGGTTGTTTTTAAACTAATTAAATCAAAATACCGCCTATATGGCTGGATGAAAATGTTTTGCAAAGCTTATATTATATTATGGGAGAAATCTAATTAGTATATAGTAGAAGTAATTCCTTTTTACCTTAACAATTTATTTTAATTCATTTTCAGCATTTATTTTACTACGCATTTACTTTATGCAATTTTCTTTTAAGTCTTTTAAGTTTTTAGCCCTAGTTATGTTTCGTAGAGAAATGTTAGAGTTAAAATATAAGTTATATTAATTGGTTAAGTGGGATTAAAGTAGACTTAGCCGTCAGTAAGTTATCTTAATTGATTTAATTGAGTAGTTAGTCTAGTGTTAATTTGAATTTCAATTTAACTGGTTTTTATAAGGGTTAGATTATATTGGGTAATTTAAGATTTATTTATTGAGTCTTATCTTAAGCCTTAATTAACTGGCCATTATTAAATTGATAGGTAAACTTAAAATGAACTAGACATAGGGATTTTAAGTTTAAGACCTTAGACTCAATAGCCCACGATCTTCCTTGAGGATAGTAACCTTTTTAATAGATTTCCTTACAGGATAGGAATATACCTGTTGGGCGGGGGTAGCCATAATTGGAACTTGAATTTAATGAATCTAGGTAATTTGGTTGACATAGATATATGGTTCATTGGATTATACTAGGTATTTGTAATTGACCATCGAAGAGGCTTTTACTTAAATTAGTGTTCCAGGTTATTAAATTGATATATTACCCAACTATAGATAACTACTTCATCTTTTAAATAATATTGAAATAAGTCACAACCCTGGATAGTTTTTAATATTGAATTTCCTTAAAATCTACTTTTAAGCAATTTTATTTATTTGTCTTTAAATTTAGAATCGTCGCCATTTCAAATCAATCAAACAACTTGTTAGATACTGGTAATCATTTGGCCCAATAAATTGATAACAAAAGGTTTTAAGTCCTCGTGGGATCGATACTTTTTATACTACTTGAACGATACGTACGCTTGCGTTATACGTGTGTGTTTACGCCGGTCAGGTCTCTTATTGCAAAGTGCTCGGGACCTTGCTGCTGGCTTTTTATGGGTCGGGTCAGCATCAATGATCCTGAACAAGAATGGGATTTACCTTTTTTGCCCCTGTCATGCTGCTTTAAATACCATAGTGCCTAAAAACACCATCAACATACATATATAAGAGAATCAATTCATCTTTAGGATAATATTGTGTGGAATCACAACCCTAGATCTTTGTTCTTTTATTTATTTTTCTTAGTATTTTCTTTTGTTTATTTTTATTTTAAGCAAATCCACATTCAACCAACCAAAAGCAATCATTCTCTTCTCCCTTAATTAGATACTTGTAATAAATAGTATCAATAATTAATAACAACCAAAAGCAATCATTCTCATCAAGTTTGTTTCTAAAACCCATTTTGTTCCAATAACACTTTGATGAGTAGATATAGGCTAGATATCACACTTCATTTTTCTCAAATTGATTTACTTCCTCTTGCACGATCATGATCTAATGATCATATTTATTTTCAGCTTTAAGGAAACTTTTATGCTCGATTTAAGATATGAATGTCATATAATTACAAAATTTTTTAAGTGTGTGCCTAATGACAATTTTCTCAGATGGTTCTTCTATAATCAAGTTCTTAGGATGAGATTTCATAACTCTAGCATAATTAATTTCCTTAGGAAGAGATGGAAAGTTATCACATTGATCTTTTTGAGAAGGCCCATCATTATCTTCATATTGTGCATGGTTTTCAATTTGCGAGTGGTCATTAAGATTATCTGAGTGTTGGAGTTGGTGTTTGGAGCGCCAATCCGAATAATATATTTTACATTTTATTTTATTATTTATTAATAAAATAACTACATTTTCATTTCAAAGCTTATTAATGGTAATGTCATTATGCATATTAGATAGATATATATGCTGAGAATGATATCGACCTTAGAATAGTCATGTAGTAATACTGGATACTGGTGGTCCGAAATTGGGATAATATTACTATATTAAACTAGTCTCAAAGTAAATATTCATAGTCGTTGGTTTTGGAATACGGTCAAATTCCTATAACCGAGAAGAGAACACATGTCATATATTGGAATTGGAGTTTCAATGGTTTAACCTGATGTACCATGAGCATGGGAATCTCGCATAGACATGTGGGTATTCGTTGGAGCAAATACTGAATGACTCACAAGTGATTTCTAATAGTAGAAAATACACACCACCGTCAATAGGAATCTTCTCGAGTCGAGTAGCATATGTGATCCTTTGACTATAGGATAACATTGATTTTGTGTGAGATCCTCCACACTTTTATGCCATGTATCTTAGAAACTTTTCATGGTTTGGCCTCTAGATGTTCGTTGGGTGTGGACCAATGAACTCGTTAATCAAGTGCATACCAAGATAGGATTCGTCGGCATATATGTGTACCATAAGGGGTTTAGGTATCCATGTAAGTAAGTCAGGATTTTTAAGACTTTGACGCTAAAGCCGATCACCTAGGGTGGATCATTTTTATCATAAATAGTTTATGATTAAGTTGTAAAGAATCGTGGACGTGTCGACATGAGATGTGCGCTTTGGAAACTTGACGGTGTATTATTATGTTTTCTAAGCACAACTCAGATAGCCTACGATGGAGGGATGTGTTAAAATATGTGATGACCTCGACTTATATAGTTCAGGAAGGTCATTTGTGTTTTTCATAAATTCGAAGGTGGCCGAATCGCCTATATATTAGCTAGGCTTATATGAAAACATGTATGGACTTAGAGAGTCCCACAATATGAAGTGTACTCGTTGAACACTTAGGTAGCTGGTAATTTTTGATAATAAATAACATTTGATATTATAATTATCAACTAAAAAATTAAGTGTTATTGGATAACATTGATTATTTACTTTGACCTAATTGGATTAATCCAAAATCACACAAGAGATTTATCATAATTTCATAAATATCTCTACCATTTGAAGATATTTTGGTAATTATAAATATGTAATTATAGGTGTATTTGGCTCGATTTAATTAGATTAAATCAAAGTGGCAAACATTAAACTAATCCATTTGCCAATCTTTGTCTTGATTTAATTGGATTGAATCAAAGTGGTTGACAAAGGTGATTAGTCACACCTAATTATACATATTTGGATAAATTAGATTAAGCCTACCTAAAAGTTGATTAAAATTTTTATTAATTAAAAATTTCCTAAGTTTTACTATAAATAGCAAGCTTGAGGAATGTTTTAATTAAGCTAAATAAGATTGATAAGCTTAAGCTTAAGAAGCAAAATACAAATAATTCTTGGAGAAATTAACCTAAGTTAGAGAAGCGTTTAGAGATATTTTGGAAGATCTTTACAATATTTCCTCTAGGAGAAATCAAGATTGGATCTTGGAGTGAAGCTTGCTTGCATTGGAATCAAAATTGGATCTTGGAGTCAAGCTTGCTAAACCTTGGAAGTTCTCCAACAATTTCTACAAGGAGAATGAGGTAATGTTTGATCTTCTCCTAAGTGTAGGACATAGAAATCGGCGACGCTGTTCTAGGCTCGCGGCCTAGTTGGGAGTACGGAATAGCCCGCGAGGGAACTAAACCGGAGAAATAACATGGAGTCGCCACCCGATGTGAACAGGGAAAATGTGATTTAAGGCCGCACTCACCCATCGCAAAGGAAGACCTCAAACTATTGGGTTCGGAATGGTCCCTTACCTATGTCACTTGTATGATATGATTTGTACAATAAACTAACCGAATCTACTCAACATGTATGCTCAAAGGTAACTTAGATCTAGTCTGCATTCATCAAAATAAATCCTATGACTAAGTTCGCATGCTTTAAAAATAAGTCATTATAATGGCAAGCATATAATATCACATAACGAGCATGTCGAATAATCAAACACAAAGACGAAATAAATAACTACTCAAATAGAACGTAAGCTAAATTCCTAATGCAAAATCAAAGTATTAAATCATGCACAAAGAAATAATATAGTCATACTTAGAAATAAACAATATTATAGACTAAATCATGCTTAGATAAATAAATAACCAACTAGATTAAATCATGCTAAATAAATAAATAATCTACTAACTACATCATGCTCAAATACAAGATTTGATGAAACGAAATATGTGTGTCTCTTAAGTAGTACGTGGCATTGTATCCCGAGTGCAAACCGCAATACCGTCCATTTAGAATTGGCTACAGAATTTACGTCCGAGTTTCCATCCGATATACCACAAAAGAGAACACGCATTCCGTTCATTCGGAATTCACATCATGCATCAATCCATAATATTCATGCGAAATAAAGCAATAAAATAAATAAAAATAAGAGGGAATAAATAAAAAGGTGCCCTCAGGTCTAACCTCTTTTGTCGTCTCTCGAAAACGCGTTACACGGTCGTCGGAAGGGTGAATGCTCCGCAACTCTTCCGGTTCACTGGTTCAACGTTTTTACTCGCTGTTTCGCTGTTTGGGCTGCTATTTTCACTCCGTTTCGCTACTGTTTTTACTGTATTTTCCGGTCACTATTTCAAGGTAAAAGAGGACTGGTTTTTTGTAGTTTCGGGATAGTTTAGGGACTAATTTGGTGCAGTTTTGGGTGTAATATGCGGCAGTTTAGAGGGCTAACTGGGCAGTATGTAAGGGGTTTATGGTGCGGTTTTAGGCATTTAATAAGCGGCTGAACTGAGCAGTATGTAGGGGGTTTATGGTGCGGTTTTAGGAAGTGAATAAGCGGCTGAACTGGGTAGTATGTAGGGGGTTTATGGTGCGGTTTTTTACTGGCATTTTTTGGTGGTTTGTGCGGCAATTGATGAGAGGGCTTGTGGCTGTTGGAGTGAAGATTACATGAAGGGTTGGTATGAATTGGGGCTGGGACGTGTGTTGAGTGTGGTGTGAAGAAGTAAGCGTGAAGACAGATGACGTGTATAGTGTAAGGCGTGAACGTTGAAGGGAAGCAGGTGGCGTGTTGAAGACTTGGGGACATGAGGGGTGTGAGGCAGACATAATGCGCTTTATGCATTGAGGGCTATTGGTTTGTTGCAGCGGTGAGGCAATGTGAGTGGAGTGGATGATAGAGTATTTGCGTGAAGAATGCAGTGAGTAAGGGGCAGAGGACGTGTGTTGCCGAATGGGAATATGCTTAGAATATTAGGGTTGATTTCGTGATAATGAGCCAGCCTAGGATGTGTTGGTGAATGGTTCTTTTTATAGGCAAATGGATGGGGGTTATCCTTGTTTGAGAAGAAAAAGGATTTGTGCATTAATGGGAGATATTTTTAATCAGTATGTGATAAGGAAAAATCTTTTAATTAGGGAAGTGATTTGATTTATTCTCTTTTAGTTAAGGATATGATTTGATTTGTATCTTTTAATTAGGGAATGTAATTTAAGTGGATTAGGAAAGTATTTGATGGGATTTATTTAATTTTGGAAGGGGATTTGGCTTGATTTATGCATGTGTTTAATATGTGTTTTTGTTAATTTGGAAGGTGAGTGGGCATGGCTTAGAGTGATTTGGGCGTGGGTTTGGCTCAGTTTGGTGGGCTTGGTGTATGGTTTGGTGATGTGTGGGCTTGGTGTGTGTCTTGCGGGGGTTTGGGCTAAGGATATGTTTTGAAACAGAGGTCCAACAAGCGAACCCGAAGCTAATCTAGCGAATTAAATCCAACAAAAATGTCAATTCTTGACTCTTCCCTTCCGAAGTCCGTTTCCCGCGACTTCCACAATTTAAAGAGGTAGTGTCTCCATGTGAGACTCATCATCGGGACTTATATGCAAAAATACAGTGTCTACAGTCGCCCCCACTTTGATGGGACTTGTGCAGTGTGTGACAATGACAATCCTATCAAAGTTATGCATGTATTTTTACTTACGTGGCTCGCCAGCTGTTGCTTAACTTACTTGTTATCCTGAGATGCTTTGACCTTTGGGCTTTGTTCCCAAACTGTATTGAATATGGGCTTTGTTCCCGAACTGTGTTGAGAGAGGGCTTTATTCCCGAACTGTGTTAAGATAGAGCTTTATTCCCCTGGGCTTTGTTCCCGAACTGTGTTAAGATAGGGCTTTATTCCCCTGGGCTTTGTTCCGAACTGTGTTAAGATATGGCTTTTTTCCCCTGGGCTTTGTTCCTGAGCTGTGATAAGATAGGGCTTTATTCCCGAGCTGTGCTAAGATAAGGCTTTATTCCCATGGGATTTGTTCCCGAGCTGTGCTAAGATAGGGCTTTATTCCCATGGGCTTTATTCCCGAGTTGTGCTAAGATAGGGCTTTATTCCCCTGGGCTTTATTCCCGAGCTATTTTGAAAGTGGACTTTGTTCCCGAACTGTGTAGAGTGTGGGCTTTGTTCCCTGGGCTTTATTCCCAAACTGTATTGACTGTGGGCTTTGTTCCCGAGCTGTACTGAATGTTGTCTTTGTTCCCTGGGCTTTATTCCCGAACTGTGTTGACTGTAGGCTTTGTTCCCGAGCTGTACTGAATGTGGGCTTGGTTCCCTGGGCTCTATTCCCGAGCTATGTAGAGAGTGGGCTTTGTTCCCAAACTGTGTTGAAATAGGGCTTTATTCCCCTGGGCTTTATTCCCAAACTGTGTTGAGAGTGGGCTTTGTTCCCTGGGATTTATTCCCGAACTGTGTTGAAATAGGGCTATATTCCCGATCTGTGTAGACTATGGGCTTTGTTCCCTAGCTGTACTGAATGTGGGCTTTGTTCTCTGGGCTTGCTGAATGTGGGCTTTGTTCCCAAACAATCTGAATGTGGGCTTTGTTCCCTAACTTTCTGAATGTGGGCTTTGTTCCCGACATGTGCAGACTATGGGCTTTGTTCCTGAGCTATACTGAATGTGGGCTTTGTTCCCTGGGCTTTCTTCCCGAACTGATACTGATGTGGGCTTTATTCCCAAATTGAATTGGTCGTGGGCTTTGTTCCCGAATTTGCTGAATGTGGGCTTTATTCCCGAAATGTGCGTCTTTGCTGCCTTTTCCTTTTCTTGAAAACCTGCGAACAAAAACAAAACAAAAAAATACGTGCATTGGACGTGTAAGCATGTGCATTGGACGTGTATGCATGTATGCATGGATGTATTTCCTATTCCGATGGGTTAGGCCTTCCTTGTGCTCCTCAGTTCCTTTCACCTACTAAAATCTTTAGTCGCCTGTTTTCTGTTTCCTTCTGCTAGTTCTTTTCTGGTGATTGGTCAGTCCTCTTTAGTCTCATTTGCTCAAGTTCCCGTTATGTCCCTCATTTGCGAGGTGGTAGACTGGTCGCTTCCAGTCTTGGTTTAGCTTTCTACTTTTCGCTTCTTGCACTAGGTCAAAGTAGATCGTGTACTGATCCCAAAACTAATGATGATGCTGATATGAGCCTCAGGCCTGAGACTCATCCCAAACTGATACTGGTGCCGATGTGGGCCTTGACCTTGGGACGCATCCCCAAAACTGATACTGATGTTGATGTGTCTCCATACCCAGAGTGCCATACCCGGCAAAACTGATATTGATGTTGATGTGTCTCCATACCCGGCAAAACTGATACTGATGTTGATGTGTCTCCATACCCGGAGTGTTGATGATGTGTGTCTCCATACCCGGAGTGCAGATGATGTGTGTCTCCATACCCGGAGTGCTGATGATGTGTCTCTCCATACCCGGAGTGCTGATGATGTGTGTCTCCATACCCGGAGTGCTGATGATGTGTGTCTCCATACCCGGAGTGCTGATGATGTGTGTCTCCATACCCGGAGTGCTGATGATGTGTGTCTCCATACCCGGAGTTCTGATGATGTGTGTCTCCATACCCGGAGTGCTGATGATGTGTGTCTCCATACCCGGAGTGCTGATGATGTGTGTCTCCATACCCGGAGTTCTGATGATGTGTGTCTCCATACCCGGAGTGATGATGTGGGCCTCACCCCCAAACTGATACTGATGTGGGCCTCGCCCTCAAACTGATACTGATGCGGGCCTCGCCCCCAGACTAATACTTATATGGGCTTCGCCCTCAAACTGATACTAATGTGGGCCTCACCCCAAACTAATGCTGATGTGGGCCTCGACCCTAGGACTCATCCCCAAGCTGATACTGATGTGGGCCTCGCCCACAGACTGATACTAACAATGTGATGGTTCATACTGTACTGCCTCCCACGAGATAATCCTGATAGCTAAACATATTTTCGTCCTCAATGGATGCTTTGTGTCGAAACCAGAGAACCTTCAAAGTACTTAATACACTCAGATCCGATCCTCTGAATGAGTGATCTAAACTAGACTCCTAGTGTGTGTGTGCCAAGGCTCTTTCGCAGCTTAATCTTTAAGTAAGCCAACTCGATGATTTCGTCTCAGAGAATCAGATCAGTGGGTCTAACCAACCTAGATGTCTTAATCACACTCTGTGATTACTTCGTCATACTCAACATGATATAGTTTTCTTATTTTCCTTGTCTCTTTCTTTTCATTCTTTTTCTTTTTTTCTTTTTCTCTTTTCTTTCTTTCTTTTTTTTTTCTTTCTTTTTTCTTTGTTTGACACACCTACCCTTTAAGGTAGCATTTCTCCTCATGGTGGTCCTAATACTCGCCCATGGGTAGCTTCACGCTTATCGGTATAGGCGGTCTATTTTTCTTTTCTTTTCATCGCAAAGACTTTTTCTTTGTTTCCAACCATATCATATATCGTAGCATAAGTAAACCAGGATGGATATCCAGGCAAACGGTCATTCACTGATCCGCCATCTCTTCAACTAGTCATTTTGCCGACCACTCAGGCTTCCACTGCTAAGATCCCATAATCAAGTGCTCCCGAGCCTAGTCAAGATCAACCACTCAGAATCCCGGATGAGAGTACATCTCGCACTTATTGTTTCTAAGGTTTCACCCTAAAGCAAATATTTTCATCATTGGACTTATGCCTAACTATTAAGGACTTAAAAACATCTTTTTTTTTCTTTTTTTTTCATTTTTCATTTTTTTGGGCCCACCATGGTCTTTCTATCCTTGTCGTACAGTTTTATGTTCCTCGGTTTCATTTTCCCGATATCCATGTTTGCTAAACTCTTTTTGACAAATCTTTTTTTTCTTCTCTAACCCAACAGATATCTAGTATGGCTTTTAAGACACATGGGTTAACATGATGCATGTATGCATGAGATGCACGAGATGCGTGCGATGCATGAAATATATAAGTCGGCCCATTATCATTTTAAAGCATTCAATCATGCTATTGCGTGGTATAAACTTGTCCCAGTTGAAAAGGCCCAATAGGTTTACACTTTTGCGATAACATGGGTCAGGTTTACACATTCGGAATCGACTATGGAATTTACGTCCGAGTTTCCATCCGATATACCACAAAAGAGAACACGAATTCCGTTCATCTGGAATTCACATCATGCATCAATCCATAACATTCATGCGAAATAAAGCAATAAAATAAATAAAAATAAGAGGGAATAAATAAAAAAGGTGCCCTCAGGTCTAACCTCTTTTGTCGTCTCTCGAAAGCGCGTTACACGATCGTCCAAAAGGGTGAATGCTCCGCAACTCTTCTGGTTCACTGGTTCAATGTTTTTACTAGTTGTTTCGCTGTTTAGGCTGCTATTTTCACTCTGTTTCGCTGCTGTTTTCACTGCATTTTCTGGTCACTATTTCAAGGTAATATGGGACTATTTTTTGCGGTTTCAGAGGCAGTTTCGGGACAAATTAGGGACTGATTTGGTGCAGTTTTGGGTGTAATATGCGGCAGTTTAGGGGGCTAACTGGGCAGTATGTAGGGGTTTATGGTACGGTTTTAGGCAGTGAATAAGCGGCTGAACTGGGCAGTATGTAGGGGCTTTATGGTACGGTTTTTTCTGGCAGTTTTTGGGTGGTTTGTGCGGCAATTGATGAGAGGGCTTGTAGCTGTTGGAGTGAAGATTACATGGAGGGCTGGTGTGAATTGGGGCTGGGACGTGTGTTGAGTGTGGTGTGAAGAAGTAAGCGTGAATGTATGTGGCGTGTATAGTTTAGGGCGTGAACGTTGAAGGGAAACAGGTGGCGTGTTGAAGACTTGGGGACGTGAGGGGTGTGAGGCAGACGTAAGTGCGCTTGATGCGTTGAGGGCTATTGGTTTGTTGAAGCGGTGAGGCAATGTGAGTAGAGGGGCTGATAGAGTATTTACGTGAAGAAGGCAGTGAGTAAGGGGTAGAGGACGTGTGTTGCCGACTGGGAATGATTTCGTGATAATGAGCCAGCCTAGGATGTTTGGTGAAAGGTTATTTTTATAGGTAAATGGATGGGGGCTATCCTTGTTTGAGAAGGAAAAGGATTTGTGCATTAATGAGAGATATTTTTAATTAGTATTTGATAAGGAAAAATCTTTTAATTAGGGAAGTGATTTGATTTAATTTGATTTATTCTCTTTTAGTTAGGGATATGATTTGATTTGTATCTTTTAATTAGGGAATGTAATTTAAGTGGATTAGGAAAGTATTTGATGGGATTTATTTAATTTTGGAAGGGGATTTGGCTTGATTTATGCATGTGTTTAATATGTGTTTTTGTTAATTTAGAAGGTGAGTGGGCATGGCTTAGAGTGATTTGGGCGTGGGTTTGGCTTAGTTTGGTGGGCTTGGTGTATGGTTTGGTGATATGTGGGCTTGGTGTGTGTCTTGCGGGGGTTTGGGCTAAGGATGTGTTTTGAAATAGAGGTCCAACAAGCGAACCCGAAGCTAATTCAGTGAATTAAATCCAACAAAAATGTCAATTCTTGACTCTTCCATTCCGACGTTCGTTTCCCGCGACTTCCACAATTTAAAGAGATAATGTCTCCATGTGAGACTCATCATCGGGACTTATATGCAAAAATGCAATGTCTACACTAAGCTATGTTCTTCATTAGTGAATTTTCATTAGTAAGACATGTAGTGATGAATTATGTATTGGATGCATAATTACATAGCTTAAAGGCTAATGAATTGTATTAGGATGCTTTGGAACTATAAACACAATATGCTTGTAATGGGGTCAAAGATGTTCATGTTGGACATGGAACAATTAATAAGAGTTTGAAACTCTAGATTAAAAATTAGGGTTATAACTACCATTCTATAATCACTTGACCACCTTTGAGTGACCTAGAATTGTTCATGAGTCATTTCATTGTGGGATTCTAAATTGATTTGTGTTTTGATTCAACAAAAATATATATATGTGTGTGTTTTTAGAATATATGTATGTTAGTTGTATAAAATGTGTTTTAGTTGGTTTTGATGTTAAAATTGGTTTTAAGGTGTATTGAAATGATAGGAGAAAATTGGAAGTGTTTAGGATTGATTTGAAGGTTGAAATATGTCAGTGTCGCGATACTGAGCATCAGACATCCAGGGCATCGCGACTCTCACCCTTGCACATCGGGACTCTAGGACGTTGAGCTCTCACACATTTGCTCTCGCAGATTTGCACGTCGCGACTCCCAATCCTCTGTGTCGTGACACCGAGAGCTGATGAACACTAAAACTTCATTTTCTCCATTCCGAACTTTCCGGACTCCGATTTGGTCCCCATTTTTTCCGATGGACTTGTATCGGAATGTAGTTTTCATTAAAATATTTTAAAGTACACCTATCTCTGATATCCTTGGGTTATACCTATTGGAAAATTATGACCCATAACATCACTATTTTGTAAAGGACATGGTGTGCTTGTACAAAATTAACTATGTGACAAAGGAAATTGATATTTTATCATTTGTAATTTGATTACCTGGATATATAAATGATAAAAGTCCATATGATTTGTACCTGATTAATAAGATATGAGACAGTATTAATCTATGAAAGGTTTAATCATTAAAAATCCCTAGTCGTAGTATTATCGAGATTGGACATCGATAATGCGGAATAGGCTAGTATTGCACTTGTGCGCGTTATGGAAGTTTAACGACATAGTTCTCATATATTTAAGTATTGGATACTTATGCAAGTGTGATAAGAGGTTCTATTTACCGATAGTACAGGAATAGCTTCGCTCTGGATAGACCCCTCGAAATCTCATTGGTAGTATGACTATATGTCTATGGGAATCCGAATCATGGTAGGTGTACTTGGTCTTAACCTGAGACTTGCATCGCTAATACTTGTGACAATCAGTATGCTTTGGTTTTGGTCATCCTGAGCTTTAATAGGTTCTGTTACACCTCTTCTAGGTTTACTAAGAATCGTAGTGTATTGGGTGTGATGTCAAGATGGAAGAATCACTTCAGTCATATGGAGATGATGATCACGCATGGATATAGAACTAGTACTCTTAAATGCTGCAACTATCGGGATAATATGACAAGGTCATGATTATCCGATTAAAGAGACTAGTTGCTAATGATCCGATATATGCTTCGTACGGGGCATACACAATTCCAGCCCCAGGCCTAGCATGTGACATCCGATATTGGATCGTATTACGCAATACTTAGTATACTATTCCTGATAAAGATTGTATATTCCTTTAAAGAATATTTCTAGAGAATTGGGTAGGCACGATACTTTACTAGAAGCCAACCATATCTTGTAAATCGGTAAGAATGTGGTACCGAGTACGCACGTGTTTGGATAGTCCGATAACCGTATTTACTGCCAACATATCCAGGGATCTCTTGGGTCGCTTCCTGAAGATTCACCGATGATATTTGACTCGAACAGAATTAATCTAGGATTAATTATGAGAGAGAAAATTAATCTGGAATTGATTAAGGCAAGAATTAATCTGGGATTAATTATAAGAGAAAGAATTAATCTGGGATTAATTGCGTCGAGAATTTATCTGGGATTAAATTCGTCGAAAAGAGAGAGCGCGATTAATTTGGAATTAATCAGCAAAATGAATTTAATAGTGAAATTGGATTTTTTCTATTTAATTGATTTAATTGGGCTAAAATAATATATTAAATATATTAATTGAAATTGGATTTCAATGCGAAATTAATTTGGATTTTAATTCTAGCGAACGAATTAATTTGGAATTAATTCGTAAGCGACTTCCGTAATAATTTTGCTAGCATTATTATTAATTAAATTGGATTTAGTTACGTCGCGACGGAAAAATTCATTTAATCGGATTAAACAAAACCGGGCCCAAAGTGTGTTGTGTAAGTCAACTTGAATTTGGAATTCAAAATTGGGTGGGACCCACAACTCACATCACTTGTCAATTTAGTGATGGAAGTGGTTGGCCACTTTAAAAGGCATCTTTTGCCAACACACACACACAACTTAAGTCAACACACCTTTTAGATGTTTGGTAACAAGTTTAGAACTTGAAAACACTATTCATCTTTCTCTCTCCCTAGATGGCTGAAACCTTGCTCTCTCACATGGAAATTTTGTTGCAAAATTTCTACCTTGCTAGCACATCAAGAGATAAATGAAGGCGATAGGGAAACCAATCCTAGAGTTTGGAATTCAATTTGAAGGTTTGGAGTTTCCAACAAATCAAAGAAAAGTTTTGAAACTCATCAAATCAAAGTAAGTAATTTCCGCAACTCCCTTTGATTAATTCACACACGAATCACTCTTAGAGATCTTTGGCATGTTCTAGGAACACTAACAATGGTATAAGAGCATCCTAAGTTTGATTTGAAAATCTAGGGTTCATATACTTTAATTTGGGATTTTTGGCTTGGAGCTTGATTTGCCTAAATTGATGGTTGGGTTATGTTTGTATGATGTTGATTTGGATTTGTGCATTGTTGGATTTGTGAAATATTGATTAGATCAAAAATCCCCAAAATATACCCCTTGGCCGAATATATGTCATAGGTGATTCATGGTGATTTTTGAAAATTTAATAATTGGATATGTTAATTGCATGAAATGAATATTAATTGTTGGTTTAATTGGATTGAAATCGGAATTGAATGTTATTTCATGATGATTGCCGTGAATGGAGCATGTTAGGAAGAATTGATTTTGCTTCAATTTGTGTTGGACATGAATTGGAATTAAAGAGTATGATTAATTGAATTAATTAGTGTTTTGGAAACATTAGATTAATTAATTAATTATATTAATTACACTTGAATTGAATTAATATGTAATTTAGAATAATGTATTAATTTAATTGTTGTAATTGGGCTTAATGGGTTTTGGTTGGGCCAAGTTTGGTTTAGGACAATTGGGTGGGCCTAAAACCATTTCCTTAAGTCCAAATATGACATTAGGCCTTCAATAATTTAATTGGGCCTAATGGGCCTAAATTGATTTTGTGGCATAGGGTGATTCCTAATTGGGCCTTGGCATATTAGGTTTGATCCATAATGGCCAAAGCCCATGCCTAAAGAATTAATTAAAAGCCCATTGGACTTTAATTGAATAGTACTGGATACTAATTGAGCCTTTAAGACCCATAAAGATTGGATTTGGAATCCAAGTCTAAAAGGCACCTTTAAAAGTGTAATTATTTAATTTGGAATTAAATACGAATTAGTATTGGATACAATTTAAATTGGATTTAAAATTGTAGTTCGATATAATTCATGAATACTACTTTGAGTATCTATTCTTAAACGAGTTGGACTCGCGCAAATCAAATCGTTGTTTGAACATTGGATGGTCATTAATCAAAGATTAATTAATTGGATTAGATTGATTGAATAACATGTTATGTGTGAATACTTGGATGTATTGTATGAATATGTATATCGGATGGATATTAGAAGGGTGAGGGCAATTTTGGAAATTGTTGTAATAAATTTAGAATTTATTAAATTGGACCAGCGTGTCCAGCCTATTATCTTTTTTCTCATTGTATTTCTCTTATCACCAATTCCCCTCAATGTCAATGAGGTTTCTTAGAAGTATTATGTAATTGGGTAGAAGTATGAATAGTGCTAGTGGGAGAAAGGAAATGGAGAGATTTGTTCTAGGAACTATTTATTATATATCCATCTGTATATCATTATTATTTTATTTTGCGCCTTATTATGCTTTTAGAATACATGGTTAAAGGTGTATGATGAGACCTAATCAAAGATAATATATTGGTTGCCAATTTACGTGAAAAACCCTCAATCAAATATTAAGCGTTTTTCCTTCCATTGAGTGGTTCTCTCTCAGGATCCAAGATTGGCATTGGTTTGTTGGCCAAAGTCAAGACCTTTGTCCATCTCGGATGTGTTTGAACCATGTAAGCTTTGTTACATATCGCATGTCTTGGGCAGTTGTGACTTGTTGGCCAAAGTCAAGGTCTCTTCTTGTTCATCGACCTCGATTACGAAGCTTTCCCACTGTCAATGGGTTGCGCTTAACTAGAATCATTAAGCTTGTTGAGTCAAAGCCAAGGCTTAGTTGATTTAGAGGAAAAAGGTTAGGAGATATATTAGATATATTTTCATATATTCGATATATATTTCGGACTTGGAGGTTCACCTACTGGATCTAGGAATTGGATGGGATCCAATTGATCTTAGAGATCTACCTAGTTAACGGGATCCTAGTCCACTAGGAAACTAGGTTTCCCGAGTACTCCACAAAGGGTTAGAGGCTCGTCGAAAATAGTGGGAAGCTAGTATTAAATTTGCAATTTCGTTTAGTTACTTGCCCAACGCCGCTCTTTTATTTTATTTATCGTTGTTATAAATATATTAGTTGGACTAATATTTAATATTGCTTTTTAAAACAGTTAGACTGTACAAGACACTATTTCATTTGTAGTTGGTTATATAGTTGGACTATAGTATCATTACATTTGAATGTAACTGATCATTTATAGTTGATTATATAGTTGGACTATAGTAATCATTATATTTGATTGTACCCGAAATCATTGATTGGATAGTTGGACTATAGCAATCAATATAAGTGGAAAGAATAGCGTCAAAGGACATAATCCTAGGTGAAAATATCTTTAACGACATAATTTTCTAGATTGGGAAATGAATCTCAGAATAGTCATGAGAGCCAAGAAGTTACTCTATTTGATAGAGCGACCTCTCGGGCCTAAGCCCGGAGTTGAGCAAATGGTAGAGCATGATCTTTGGAAAACTCATTGTGATGATAACTTTAGTGCTCAATCTGTTATGCTTGCCGCAATGACTCCTTAATTTCGTTGTTAGAACTAAGGATTAGATCTTTATACTATGATGTTGAAATTAAAGGATCTTCATGGATCTAACCTTATATCTTAGAAGTACGAATTACAAAAGAAGCTCTTTCACTCGCGTGTGTCAGATGGTACATCTGTCGAGCACTAGGTATCGCAAATGATTGCTGACATCGAACATCTAGGTTTGCTGGGCATTACCTATGAGGCCGAGACTTCTAAAGATTTGATCTTATAGTCTCTGCCCGAATGCTGGAGCAGGTTCATCATGAACCAAGAGAAAACTCTTGGAGAGTTAATGGCTATGCTCAAGGAGGTAGAGCCAGAGCTTCTAAAAGGGCAATAAACACAAGGTGCATCTTACTTCGACATCCCAGAAGGCCAAGGCTTGGCCGAAGGCTTCTGAGGGTGTGAAGAAAAAGGGCAAAGCCAAAATCATCAAAGTCTTCTGGGAAGACTAAGGACATATCCCAACATATCTGCCTAAACTGTGGCAAACGGGGTCACTGGAAGCGTGACTGCCGTATGGACAAGGTAGACATGAAGGAAATGAAGATGGGCAAGGCTCCGAATTCAGGTATGTTTTTTATAAACATATCCACTTCTAGTTTTAAAATTGGATTTTGATACTGGGTGTGATATATACAATGTACTGATGTGCGGGATCTGTTGATTAGTAGAAGACTAACTTCAGTTGAGATCGACCTATGAGTCGGAAACGGGACGAGAGTCGCTGTTTTGGTTGTGGGAACCTAAGTTTTGGAACTACCCTTTGGGCATATACTTAAATTAGGAAACTGTTATAATGTACCTAGTTAGACTAGAAACATTATCTCTATATCTAGTTTAACCCGTTGAGGTTATACCTTTATGTTCCAGAACACATGGTGTTTTGTTTATAAATATGATATTGAGATATACACATTAGATGTGAATAACAATGTTTGTATTTCGAATATAAATGAATCTCAAACATATAACATGACAAACAAAAGGCTCAAACTGAGTAAATCAAATGAGTCTTATTTGTGACATTGTTGTCTGGGACACATCAACAAGACTTGAATATCCACAATTTCAAAGAGTGGATACTAGGACGGATTTGATCCTAATTCAAATGATGTTTGTGAATCTTGTTTATTAGGAAAAATGCCTAAAACACCTTTTAATGGTAAAGGTGCAAGTGCCACCGATCTGTTACCCCTCGTTCATAGTGACGTAAGTGGGCCCATGTCTAGCTAGGCTAGAGGTGGATATGAATACTTCATAACCTTTATGGATGTTGCATCGTGTTATGGTTATGTGTTTCTTATGAAACACAAATCAGAAACTTTTGATAAATTCAAAGAGTTTCGACACGAATTAGAAAAACAGACGGGTATTAAGACATTATGGTTGGACCATAGTGGAAAACACTTGAGCAATAATTTTCTCGATTACTTGAAAGAGTATTGTATTCTTTCACAGTTCACTCCTCCCAGAACACCTCAAATGAGCGGTGTGTCCGAACGGAGAAACCAAACTTTGTTGGACATGGTAAGGTCATGATGAGTCGCTCTGAGCTACCAATTTCCTTCTAGGGATACACATTGAACAGTGCAATACTTATTTTGAATAAGGTTCCGTCAAAGTCTGTTGAACAGACTCCATATGAAATATGGACATGATAGAAATCGGGTTTCTCATTCCTGAATATTTAGGCATACTAGGCATGTTAAACGTTTGGATGGTACCAAACTAAAACCCAAATCGGATAAGTGTCTATTTGTAGGTTATCCTAGGGAAACCAAAGGATATTACCTCTACAAATCACAAGAGAACAAAGATATTTGTTGATTTCCATGCGGTTTTCCTAAGAGGAATTCCAAAATACAGTGGTAAGTGGGAGGAAAGTAAAACTCGATGAAAATCAGAGTAATACTGTTCTTTGCACCGATTCCTTAATGGAACACGAACAGTTCATCAGGGATGAATCTGTACCACAATCTTCTAATACACAAGAACCGCATAGGTCGGAAAGAGTCAGGAAACAACCTAAGAGGTATGGGTTTCTGATCTCACCTCATGTAGATGTCAATCTTATTGAGGAAGATGAACGGACTACGTATGAGGAAATGATACAAGGTATTGACTCCGATTTATGGAAAAGTGCCATAGAGTCCGAAATTGATTCCATGTATACCAACCAAGTTTGGACATTGGTTGATATACCAGAAGGCATTGTACCTATTGGTAACAAATGGGTCTTCATGGTGAAGACAAACATGGATGGCAACATACCAACGTACAAAGCTAGGCTTGTAGCGAAATGGTATCGTCATCAACATGGTGTCGATTACGACGAGACCTTTTACCCGTTGCCATGATTAAATCCATTCGGATAATGCTTGCAAGTGCTGTATATTTGTTTATGAAATATGGCAGCTGAACGTCAAAATCGCTTTCCTTAATGGAAACCTTTTGGAGGATGTTTACAACATCCTGACGATTTTGTCATGCCGAAACATGCAAATAAGGTTTGCAAGTTAAATCGATCCATTTATGGATTGAAGCAAGCATTGTGTCCAATATTTTGATGAGATCATAATAGAATATGGTTTCATTCAAAACGAAAATGATTCTTGTGTATATAAGAAGGTTAGTGGGAGCGCACTGACATTGGATGTCCTATACATTGATGATGTATTATTTCTTGGAAATAACATTCACATGTTAACAATCAGTGAAATCTTGGCTTTCGTTAAAATTCTCCATGAAATACTTGGGAGAGGCAACCTTTATTCCAGGAATAAAGATCTACTGGATAGATCTAAAAGATGTTGGCACTCTCCGAGAACTCGTACATTGAAAGACATGTACGCGACCTGGTGTCTCATATGCTTTGAGCATGTGGAGTCACTATCAGACCGATCCAGGTGATGGTCACTGGATTGATGTTAAGAACATCCTTTGGTATCTTAGACGAACTAAGAATGTTTTCTTAATTTATGGAGATGGAGACCTTGAGGTGACTGGATTCACCGTTGCAAGTTTCCAAACCCATAAAGATGACTGTAAGTCGCAATAAGGGTATGTAATTTTATTTGAAGGACGGAACAGTGAGCTGGAAATCTTCCAAGCAAGATACTGTTGCTGATTCAACAAAAGCGGATTATATTACTGTAGCCGATGTAGCAAAAGAAGCATTTTGGATCTATAAAAATTCCTAATTGGATTAGGAATAGTTCTGTTAGCAGCTGAGCTAGGCTACAACACAGGCTAAAGAATTACGGTCTCATCAACGATCCAAGTATGTACTTCGATGGTTTTATTCGATTCGTGAGATCATACATCATGGCGATGTGAAGATCAAATAAATCGCATCAGATGATAACCTTGTAAATCCATTGACGAAAGCGATATCTCAGCATAATCATGAGCGACCCGTATATAGTTCAAGTGTTGGACACTTGAGTGATTGGCTATAGGTCAAGTGGGAGATTGTTGGACAATTATGACACATAAGCATCACTATTTTGTAAAGGACATGGTGTGCTTGTACAAAATTAACTATATGACAAAGGAAATTACTCTTTTATCATTTGTAATTTGATTACCTGGATATATACATGATAAAAGTCCATATGATTAGTACCAGAAAACCGCATGGAGAGCAACAAATATCTTTGTTCTCTTGTGAGTTGTAGAGGTAATATCATTTGGTTTCCCTAGGATAACCTACAAATAGGTACTTATCCGATTTGGGTTTTAGTTTGGTACCATCCAAACGTTTAACATGCCCAGTATCCCCAAATATTCAGGAATGACAAACCCGGTTTATTTCCTGTCCATATTTCATATGGAGTCTGTCCAACAGACTTTGACGGAACCTTATTCAAAATAAGTATTGCATTGTTCAATGCGTATCCCTAGGAGGAAATTGGTAGCTCAGTGCAACTCATCATTGACTTTACCATCTCCAACAAAGTTCAGTTTCTCCATTCGGACACACCATTCAATTGAGGTGTTCCGGGAGGAGTCCACTGTGAAGAAAATACCATATTCTTTCAAGTAATCAAGAAACTCATTGCTCAAGTATTCTCCACCACGGTCCGACCACAATATTTTAATACTTTTGCCGGTTCGTTTTTCTACTTCCTATCGAAACTCTTTGAATTTCTCAAAAGTTTTCGACTTGTGTCTCATAAGATACACCTAACCATAACGCGATGCATCATCCTTAAAGGTTACGAAGTATTTATATCCACCTCTAGCCTGGCTAGACATGGGCCCACATACGTCACTATGAACGAGGGCTAACAGTTCGGTGGCACGTACACCCTTACCACTAAAAGGTGTTTTAGGCGTTTTGCCTGACAAACAGGATTTGCAGACGTCAAATGAATTAGGATCAAATCCGTCCAATTATCCACTATTCGAAAGTGTAGATATACGAGTCTTGTTAATGTTTCCCAGATGATAATGCCACAAATAAGTTTCATCCTTGTTACTCAATTTGAGCCTTTTGTTTGTCATGTTATGTGTTTGAGATTCATTTATAATCAAAATATAAAGACCATTATCAACATCTGCTGTACATATCAAAATATCATCTTTATATACAAAAAACCCAGTGTTCCGGAATACAAAGGTATACCCGCATCAGGTTAAACAAGATACAGAGATGATGTTTCTAGTTAAACTAGGTACAAAATAACAGTCACCTAATGTAATTACATGCCCCAAGGGTAAATACAAAATATAGGTCCTAACGGCCAAAACACCGACTCTCGTCTCGTTTCCGACTCGTAGGTCGATGTCATCTGAAGTCAGTCACCTGCTAATCTGCAGATCCTGCACATCAGTACATATGTGAGTACCATATCCAAAATCAAAAATCCAATTTTTAAAACCAGTAGTGGACATGTTAAGACCACATACACCTACCCTGATTCGGATTCCTATAGACACATAGTCATAATACCAATGAGACTCCGATGGGTCTATCCAGAGCGAAGTTGTTCCCAGTCCAACGGCTTACAAAACCTCCTATCACACTTGCATAAGTATCTAATACTTAAATATATGAGAACTATGTCGTTAAGCTTCCATAACGTGCACAAGTGTAATACTAGCCTATTCTGCATTATCGATGTCCATTCTCGATAATACTACGACTGAGGATATTTAATGATTAAACATTTCGTGGATTAATATTGTCTCATATCTTATCAATCCGGTTTGACCATATGGACTTTTATCATTTATATATCCAAGTAATCCAATTACAAAATGATAAAAGAGCAATTTCATTTGTCACATAGTTAATTTGTACAAAAACACCATGTCTTTTACAAATAGTGATGCTATAGGTCATAATTGTCCAACACAATGTCAAACAAATAAATAATTGATTTCCATGTCCTATTAACAATGTATCATGTGATTTGTTATCAACAATTCTATATTTTGATACATCAAATTGAACCACATACCCTTTTATCACATAATTGAATAATACTTAGCAAATTATGCTTAAGACCATCAACTAATAAAACATTCTTAATTAAAGTGGTGGAAACATTACCAATTTTTCCATAGCCAAAGATTTTACCTTTACCGTTGTCACCAAATATGACCAATCCACCATCCTTGATGCAAGTCAAGAAGAGAGTCTTGAGTAGTTCCCCGTCATGTGCCTTGAGCACCCACTATCGAGGAATCATTTTCCTTTGATCTAATTCTTCTTCATATATTCAAGGAAAATCACATACTTTTAGATACCCAAGTTTTCTTGGGTCCTCAAGAGTTAGTCTTGATTCCTTTTGGAACCCATGAAACATTCAAATTTGCATTTTGTACATGTAATCATATATTTTATATTCCTATTATATGCATGACATATGGCATTTGCATCACTAGTAGCATGTGTATATTATGAGGTGGATGCCTTTACAAAATAGTTTTTCAAAAATTTTTGTTTAATGTAAAGTTTGTATCTCAATCATCCATTATTAAATACACACTTTTGGAAGCCAAGTAACATTTTGAGATTTTTCTCTCCAAATGTGAATTTGGTTACCATACTATGCAAATCAACAATATTTTTATTTAATGCAATATTTTCATCCTTCAAGGTGTTGCACTCACAAGTACTAGTTGAACTAGATGCTATGTTCGATATTTTTTTTCAAGTTTTATGTTTTTATCTTTTAAGCATACAATTTCCTTTTCATGCACCAAAATTTTTCTCTACAATTGATGCATGAGCATATAATATGGTGAAAGTTCCTTTTTGAGTAATTTATGCTTATTTCTTAATAAGTCATATAATCCATGCAATTCATTAAATGTATCAAGCAATTCATCATATTCAAATGAGTCATGTATCTTTTCTTCTTTGGTCTCATCTAAGAGATCATCATCATCAATAGCCATAAAAGAAAGGTTTCTTGTTTCCTTTCCATCTTCTTCTTTTGATGAGCTTAAATCACTATCGTTACAAGTTGCCTTCGTTGCCTTCTTCTTGAATTTGCCCTTGGATTTCTTCATTGGGCAATCAACAACTTTATGGCCAGTTTTCTTGCGCTCAAAGAGAGTGATTTGTTCCTTCTTATGTTTCCACGGCCTTTCATCTTCATTCATCCATTCATTTCTAAATTTTTATTTGTTGAACTTCTTAAAATTTCTTGTTAGGAGTGTCAAGTCCTCATCACTAGAGCTTTCATTATCTTATTTTCTAACACTTGATTTACGGGCTAGATTCTTTCTACTTCTACTTGCTTATTCTTCCCTTAAATCCTTCTTGATTTTCATCTCAAACTCTAACAATTTGCCCACAAAGTCATTCAATTTCAAGGTATTTACATCTTTAGATTCTTTGATGGTGGCGGTACAAATCCTATACTCCTTAGGAAGATACCTAATGTAGGCACTGCATTTTTGCATATAAGTCCCAATGATGAGTCTCACATAGAGGCACTACTCTTTAAGTTGCGGAAGTCGCGGGAAACGGACGTCGGAAGGGAAGAGTCAGAAATTGATACCTTGCTGGATTTAATTCATTTGTTTAGCTTCGGGTTTGCTCGTTGGACTTCTGTTTTAAAACTTATCCTTGGCCCAAAACCCCCGCAAGCCACACACCAAGCCCACACACCACCAGGCCACACACCAAAGCCCACCAAAACATCAACCACACGCCCAAGCCCATTAAAACACATCAAAAATAATAAATCCACACATTAAACATATGTTGAAATCTAAATAAATCACCTTTCCGAATTAAAAGTTTCAAATCAAATCTCATCAATCACCTTCCTAATTAAATTAAATCACATGCCTAAACTAAAGAAATCAATCAAATCAAATCAAATTACCTTCCTAATTCAAGAGATCATTTCCTTATGACACACAAACTAAATATTCCCCCATAATTACACAATCTCCTTTCCCTTCTCATACAAGGATAACCCCCAACCCTTGCCTATAAAAAGAAGCATAAACCCAACCTTAGGGACCCTGGCCCATTCCCACGAAAACACAAAGAAAATAACCCTAGCATTTCCTTCTCACTCATGCCTCTTTTCCTTAACCTCCTAGCATTCATGCCCTTCCTCTCTCTCCCTAGCATTCACGCCCTTCTCTCCATAAACCCTAAAGCCCCACGAACCACACAACCACTCTCCATATACCCTAAAGTCACACATCCTTTGCTCCACTCAAACCATGCATACGTGAAAACCACTAAAACCAAGCCCCCCAATTTGACCGAATCAAATCAACAAAAACTCACGCCAAAAGCCACCCTCACACAGCCTTCACGCCTCATTCTCTCCACACAAGATTCACGGCATGCATAAAAAGTAAAACCCTAGGCATATAGCAGCCACACCTCTCTCGGCAAATCACCCAATCATGCATCCAGCCCCCGACCCACGTACACAGACACGGAACAACAAACCTCACAGCCATAAGCCCTACAAGCCGCTCAACATCAACAAACCAAGACACTCAGCCCTTAGCAAAATCAACCCTAAAGCCTGCACATTCAACAACCCTCACACACGGTCCATCTCCATCATCACTCTCATCTCACTCTCGGCTCCAAGAAACCAACGTGAAACAGCTCAAAAATAATCCCACATCGACCAAATAAAACCAGCGCATAAGCAGCCCTTCAATGCAGATCACAGCTCACTCGGCAGCCACATGTTTGCCCAATACACACAGCCCTTTCCGACTCACAAACCATGCATACGTGTCCGTCTCCAGTAACGCAAATAACACAACCCCCACGCCCCAAACAAATCAACACACAAACAACCTGAAACCAGCCCTCACAGACCCGCAACAAACAACCTGAAACCAGCCCTTACAGTCCCCGAATTAACCCCAAAACAGCCCCAAAAACTGACCCTAAAACTGTCCAAAACAGTACCCGAAACAATCCCCAAATAGCGAAGCAACGAAGGAAAATATTGAACCAGTGAACCGGAGGAGTTGCGGAGCATCAACCTTTCCGACAATCGTGTAACGCACTTCCGAGAGACGACTTAAGAGGTTAGACCCGAGGGGACCCTTTTTTAATTATTCTCCTTTATTTTTATTTATTTTCTTACTTTATTTCGCATGAGTATTGTGGATCGGTGTATGATATGACTTTCGGATGAATGGAATATGGGTTCTCTCTTGCGGTATATCGGATGGAAACCTAGACGTAAATTCCGTAGCCGAATCTGAATGGACGGTAGTGCGGTATGTACTTGGGAAACAACTCCACGTACCACTCGAGAGACACATATTTCGTTTCATCCAACCTTGTGTTTGAGCATGATTTAATCGTTAATATGATATTTATTTTTAAGCATGATTTAGTCGTTAGTCTGTTATTTCTTTATGCATGATTTATTTATTTGCTTTCGCATTAGGAGTTTGCATTTACGTTTAGGTCGTTATTTATTTTTTTCGTGTTTGATAATTCAATATGCTCATGAGATTATTGTGTGTTTGCCGTTATGATGACTTACCTTTAAAACATGCAAACTTAGATATAAGATTTATTTTTATGAATACGAACTAGATCTAGAATACTCTTGGGAATATATGTTGCATAGACTTTGTTAAATTATTGCACAAATCCGCTCATTACAAGTGGCATAAGTAATAGACCATTCCGAACCCAACGGTTTGAGGTCTTCCCTTGCGAGGGGTGAGTGCAGCCTTAAATCTTTGTCCCAGTTCACACTAGGTGGCAACTCCATTATTCTCCGGTTTAGTTCCTCCGTGGGCTATTCCGTACTCCCGACTAGGCCGCAAGCCTAGAACAGCGTCGTCAATTTCTGTGTCCTACACCTAAGGATATTCTTTACTTGATAGCTTATACTAATACTTTTTCCTAAAACACTTAGTCGATTCA
The DNA here is from genome assembly GCA_019454045.1 of Zanthoxylum bungeanum. Lineage (NCBI taxonomy): Eukaryota > Viridiplantae > Streptophyta > Magnoliopsida > Sapindales > Rutaceae > Zanthoxylum > Zanthoxylum bungeanum. The sequence goes on from SKCR01031980.1 coordinate 91,025, forward strand.
CAATCATAGTGAATCTTGAAATCATATACTCAACATCTTCACCAGCTTTCATCTTAAAATTATCCAAGTCACACATGAACTTATTGATCTTGGACTCTTTAATTTGGCTAGTGCCCTCATTTACAATCTCCAAGGATTTCCATAAGTCAAATGCATTGTAAAATTATGGAAGTTTGTTTATTTGAATTCAATCAATTGTACAATAAAGATGGTTGGGAGCCTTTTATATTTATTGAAACTTCGAGGTATCCCTTTCTAGTTAAATTATTTGCAATTTAAGTTATGGATAACAAAATCTTTACCAAATATTATAATAAACAAATTTAAAGCATAACAATTGCAAAGTAAATGAGTTTAGAGAAGAGAGACACAAAATCGATTTTATAGTGGTTCGACCAAATTGCTTACCTACGTCCATTCTCTTCAAGCTCATTTGAAGGTTCTACTAAGTTTCAACAAGTTTTACACTGAGAGGTATTTCTTCCAAGACTCCTCTGAAACCTTTACAATAATTCCACCCTTGAGAGTAATCACCACTCAACACAAGAGAATTTAACACAAGTGTTTAAATAATAAAAATATGTTTACATACTATTTGAGAACTCACCAAAGACTACAAAGATTTGAATGTGAGTTTATTACCAAATGAAACTAAGCTCACTAAATGAATGAGAAAATATAAATTTATGAGCTTTTGATTTTGAGAGTCAAAGAATGAAGAAGATTTAAATCTCCTTTTGTTTTTTTTTTTGTGAGAATGATATTAAAAAATATAAGTGTTTAAAAAATCCAGAGAGTCTCTCAAAATGAAGTAGTGTCCAATTTATAGGTATAAATCTGAACATAGTCAATTTTTTATGCTAAGACTGGTATGTCATCTTTGATTCAAACTACTACTGAATATTTATTGTTGAGTATTTAATGTGCGAAACATACTGGTACAAAGATTGGTATGGACTCTTATCGGTTCAGTAATTATGCAAAGTTCACACTTACGGGTATGAGACCGGTATATCGGTTACAAATGGAAGGATGTTTGGTTTGATTTTGGTTTGTTTTGAGATTCGAACGAGGTTTTTGTGTCATGTTTTTCATCCAATTCAAACGTAAGCATTGTGGATACGAGTTTTCACCTGAGACCCATAATCGAGAATCTGGATTTTAAGGGCAGTAGTGAACCTGTAAAATATGGGTAGTATGAGCGGGGAGTACTGCCCACCGGTGTGGTGGAAGCCGTAGGCTTTCCGACGCCCAAGTCAGTAGTGTGGATAGGACAGAAGTAGGGAGAATAAGGCCTGAAGTTACCTCTATCTCCGTTTATTTGCCGTGAGGGCATGATGCTGTTATTTCTCGGGTGATATGTTGTAGAACTGTGTAAAATGTTGGATCCTCTTCCTTATCATGACCCTTCTCTTTTATAAGTCCTCTGGTGTGAGTCATTTACTCTTCTTTTGCCCGTTGGAGCTTCTGTAACAGTCAACTTAGTGGAGGATTTATGAGCTTTAGGCGTTTCTAAACTTTGTAACTGTAGAGCCTGTAGGTCCTCTTGAACTGGTCTCTTGGTGATATTGGGCTTGGGCTTGTGAGGCCTCTTGGTCTGATATTGGTTCTTACATTGGACTTACTACCGGGTTTCGGGTTTTGTGGTTGACCCTGAAGTAAAATGTCGATTTTACCCTTGGGCCCAAATTTGGCCCATGCAGTTTGTCCCTTACTCTCTAAGTCTAAAAGCCCTTGACTTGGAGAGTACCTTTGCGCATGTCGAATGAAACAGGACATGGGTATTTGTTTTACTGATCCTGGCAAAGGCTCAAAGCTAATCCACACGATGTTTCGTCGTACGAACTGGGGGAGTCTGACCTCAATTATTTTGTCTTGAGTCATTCGATGGTATTCCTGGTTGACTGATACATATGGTCGTTTAAGAGGTAACTTCAATCGAAATAGCCGTATGGATTGGGGGAGGAAGTGTTCATATTTGACTCGACATATCGTACGGACTAGAGGAGGTTCATTCATTTCCTTGGTTCCTCATGAATCTATGGGGGATGTTCCCGGTTGATTTGAACCAGGTGGTGGTTCAGGAGTTATTTCACTCAACAAAGTCACATGTACTGAGAGAAGTCCATATCTTTATTTGACTCGACATGAGTCCATGGGGGTTGTCCCTAGTCGAATGAACCAAATGAAGGTTCTGGATTTATTTCATTCGATATGTCGTATGGACTGAAGGGAGTCTTCATTTTACTTGACATGAGTCCATGAGGGATGTCCCCGGTCGAATGAACCAGATGAAGGTTCATGAGTAATTTCACTCGACATCTCGTATGGACTGAAGGAAGTCCATATATTCATTTGACTCGACATGAGTCCATGGGGGATGTCCCCGGTCGACTGAACCAGATGAAGGTTCATGAGTAATTTCACTCGACATGTCGTATAGATGGATGGAAGTCCATATCTTCATTTAACTCGACTTGAGTCCATGGGGGTGTCCAGGTCAACTGAACCAGATGAAGGTTCATGAGTAATTTCACTCAACATGCCGTATGGACCGAGAGAAGTCCATATCTTCATTTGACTCGACATGAGTCCATGAGGGATGTTCCCTATCGACTGAACCAGATAAAGGTTCAAGAATAATTTCACTCGACATGTCGTATGGACTGAGGGAAGTCCATATCTTCATTTGACTCGACATGAGTCCATGGGGGATGTCCCCGGTCGACTGAACCAGATGAAGGTTCATGAGTAATTTCACTCGACATGTCATATGGACTGAGGGAAGTCCATATCTTCATTTGACTAGACATGAGTCCATGGGGGATTTCCCCAGTCGACTAAACTAGATGAAGGTTCAGGAGAAATTTCACTCTACATGTCGTATAATGAGAATGTTCTTTAAACCAAGACTTTCAAGTGTGTTATGTCGAGTGACTCCGTTCTTCTTGTCGGGCCTTTGATGTCGTTTCCTATTCGACAGTAGGATTGTTTCTAGGTTTCTCTCTAGCCTTTTAATGCAACCCTAGCGCAAGTCACGAGGAGTTTTTGGCGGGAATTTGAGGCTCCAAAAGTGAAGGGTGTATAAGAGAGCTTTGAGTGTTCACTTGCCTCATTCTCAAAATTTCACTTCAGAGATCAAGTTGGGAGAACTCTCAAGCCTTCAAAGTATTCTTCAAAAACCCATCTCTTGTTCTTCATTAATCTTTAAACATTCATAGTGTAGATTCAAGCTGTTCTTAGGCAAATAAGATTTTTGATCTTTCGAACTATAGATTTATTTTCGAAATTGTGTTTGAAGGTTTTGATCTTTAGGGAATAGACTTTTAAGGATTGTAGTTTTTACATGCTTGCTGTTTGTAGAATCTCGAGATGAGATTCCTTAGGCAGCCTATGAGCTAAGATAGATAAATTTGTCTAATCATCTTCGAGTGAGACACATGAGAACGAAGTGTATAGAGATTGGTCGTATATGGATTTGATAGAGACAGGGTTAATAACTGTAGCTGAGTTATCCAAAGAGGTTCCTACTGAAGCTATACAACTTAGGACCTTACCTGGAATTGGGGAGTCGATTCAAAACCCCAGTACCAGTGAACCAACAAACCTGTTAACCAAAAACCCTCACAGTCGTGTGATAGAAAGAACTCTGATGCAAATCAGATTCAAATATAGGTTTTCAGACTCAATAAAAGTGAGATTACCATTGTCGAGTGAAAGAATAGATTATAAAGTTCCACGATGGATTGGGTTCTATGAGCGGCCCTTTGCGGATGGATTGAGGTTCCCCATACCAATATTAGTTTGGGAGGTCCTAGACCACTTTCAAATTGCTCATTTTCAATTGATGCCTAATGCTTGGAGGATTCCATTGTCGATTGAATGCATGGCTTTCGAATTAGAAGTGTTCTTTGAGGTGAATGATGTTCTGTCCACATACTACTTAAAGGAAAATTTGACTGAAAAGGGAAGATATACCTTGTTTCTTCGACAGAGGAAGAAACATTTAGTCACTGGACTTCCAACGAATGATAGGGGAAATTGGCAGTCTGATTACTCCTTTGTGAGGGGTGAGGGTATTTTTTGGTCGGCTGGAGCTGGTCGAATCCCAGAATACTGGTGCTTGTCGAGTGAGTATTTTTCTCTAACATGTGTACTCTTTGAACATACCTATTAATAAGACTGACCTTGTATTCGTTTTTACAGATCCTTTGGGAAATAGGTCGTTTGATACATCTAGTCGAACCATTTCCAACACTAAAGCTATCTTAGCTTTACCTGCCGAAGAAAGGGACTGGAGAGATATCTTGGTAGAGAAAAGGTTGAGAGCTACTATATTGTTGAGGGAAATTCATCAACGAGAAGGTACCCTTTTGGCTCTTTGTAAAAATGTGTTGGCTGTGATATACTGTAATTGGTCGTGTCGAGAGCTATATGGAGAGTCGACATTTATCAAGTCTTTAACACCTGAAGAAATTTTGTGCGCATAGGAAATAATGTATGGGCTATTCAAAGTATCATCACTCGACGAAATGAAGAACCAGAGGAAGGCCAAGAAGTTGAAGGTGAAAGAGCCTGAAATTAAGAAGGTAGAGGGTCTTCAACCCAAAGATGTCGTATCGAGTGAAGCTGTTATGGAAAATGGGAAGTCGACTGAAATGATGACGATTGGGAAAAAAAGGAAAGCCATAATTGAGGTGGAAGAAGAGACTGACAATGTTATATTAAGGATTCCTCAAGAGTCGACTGTAATCTCAGACCCTTCTAGTATAAACACATTTGTGAAAGGGCTTCTTCTAGAGGAGGATGAAGAAAAGCTGACAAGGATAGGCCCGGTTGAAGCAATAAAGAAAGCAACGACTTTGAACTATCAAGTATGTATACTCAAGATTTTTTTTAAATCTCATAGCTTATTAGTCGAATGATCTCTAACCATAAATTTTTCAGGCATTGGAGTGCAGCTTATATATGCAAAAATATGCCGAGTCGAGTCAAAAGAGAATTAGGGAATTGGAGAAGGCCATGTCAGTAATGAGAAATGAAGCATCAGAGCTGAAGTCTGTGTTGGATGCGTCTGAGAAGAGGGAGAAGAGACTGGAGAAGGAATTAAAACAAACCAAGGCCACACTTAAAGTCGAGAAGGAGACGTCTAAAGCAATAATCGAAGCCTACAAACAGGTTTTTGATAATGTAAAAAAGGAAAATGAGCAGCTACTTGAAAAATTGGAAGGGATTGCCATCGACTCCATATTGAAAGATAGATATGATTTGATTAGGGAATATCTTGCTGGGAAGTATGTTTATTGGAATCCTGAAAAGTGGATTCAGAAGTACAAAAGATATGTAGCTAGGCTTTCCTCGTCGACTAAGGGAGGTGAGGAAGAAAAAGGTGATGAAGTCGAGTCAAGGAAAGATGAGGTTGTGGAGGTTGTTGTTCCTGATGTCAAAGTTATGGCGCCCGAAGTTCAGGTGGAGGAAGGAATGGATGCTGGACCAACGAGACTCGAAACTGATGTTCGGGAAGATGATACTCATGTTGGCACTCCCGCAATTGACGTGCAACTACCTAGTGCTTTAGAATTTTAAGAACATTACTAATCTAATGTGCTTAGGGTTTTTTTCTTAAGTTTTGTTCAAGGCAAGCTATTTTGTCGAATGGAAAAAGAACTTCTAATGAATGAATTTTTTTTCCAATCTGTCGAATGAATTTTCGCAAACAACAAATCTTTTTATTTCATACTTCGATAAACAACTAAGTATTTCATACATACTTCGAAAGATAATTAAGTATTGCATGTATTACCAGAAGAATCGCTTGAAATGAACTGCATTCCAACTATTGCGAATGAGAGTCCCCTCCATGGTTTGTAGCTTGTAGGCTCCTCTCCCAATGATTTTGGTACAAGGTACGGACCCTCCCAGTTCGGTCCCAATTTACCATCTCCAACCTCTTTTGTGTTTTAAAAAACTCTGCGTAAAACCCAATCTTCTTCCTTGAAAGTTCTGCTCCTAACATTTTTGTCAAAGTATATGGCCATCCTCTGTTGATGAGCAGCTAGTCGAATGGAAGCTCGGTCCCTGACTTCATCAATTATATCAAGACTGTAATTCATAAGTCGTTGATTCGATTCCTCATCGAGCCATTGGTAGCGTGGGGATATGATGGTTTATTCGGTTGGTATCACTGCTTACGTACCAAAGGCCAGTGAGAATGGGTTTCACCTGTTGATGATCGGGCCGTTGTTTTGTAATACCACAACACCCCCAGGAGTTCATATGCCCAAGTACCTTTAGCCTTCTCTAACCTCTTCTTCAAAGTGTTCAGTATCGTTTTGTTAGACGATTCGGCTTGGCCATTAGCTTCTGGGAAACGTGGGGTCGAGAAGCTTAATTTTATGCCCCAATTCTTGCAGAAATCTTGAAAATGATGGCTAACAAATTGCGATCCATTATCAGTTATGATTTCTCTGGGTATGCCAAATCGACATATGATATTATTCCAGATGAATGTATGTGCCTCCTTGTCGCATATCCTAGCGAATGATTCTCCTTCGATCCACTTCGAGTAGTAATCCGTCAGCACAAGCATGTAGACTCGCTGACTTGGGGCGATTGGGAGTTTCCCCACGATGTCCATCCCCCACTTCATGAACGGCCATGGAGATATGATGTGATTGAGTCTTTCTGATGGGAGATGTGAGACGGGAGCAAACCTTTGACATTTTTCACATTTCTTAGTGAACTCTGCTGAGTCGGACCTCATCATAGGCCAATAATAGTTTGTCGAATGGGCTCGTAGTGCCAAACTCCTACCTCCGGAATGATTCCAACATTCCTCTTCATGCAGTTCAGTCAACACATGTCGTGCCTCTTCATGAGTGAGGCATCTCTGGTAAGGTCTGAAAAACAATCTTTTTAGCAATCGATCACTGAATACAGTGAACCTTGCAGACTACTTCTGGATTTTTTTGGCCTGGAGTTTGTCTTATGGGAGTTCGCCTTCTTGTAGATACCTGATTATCGGTGTCATCCACGAGTCGGCTGAATAGATTGAGACAACCTCTTTCTCTTCTTTCCAAATTACTATCCAATTCAAGTACACTACCGGTATTGATCGTTGTTTGTCTCCTTGCATCGTCGAACCGAGGGTGTCCAGTGCATCCGCTTGGGAATTCTCGCTTCTTGGGACTTGGGTTATAGTGAGTTCCTCAAACGTCGACTGAATATCTCTTACCTTTTGCAAATAGGTTGCCATCTATGGATCTCTCGCGTGATACGATCCCTAAATCTGATTGATAATCATTTGTGAATCAGAATTTACTTCTACATTTTTAGCTCCGAGTTCCTTGGCCAAGGATAACCTTGCAATCAATGCTTCATATTCTGCTTCGTTGTTGGTAACTCTGAAATCACATTTGTTTGCTTGTTGCAGAATTTCGCCCTCCGGAGTGGTAATCATTATGCCTATGCCACAACCATTTTTGTTACTAGATCCATCGACAACAAGTTTCCATGGAATGGTCGAACGGATACAACAGACTTCTGTTTCAGGTGCATCAAGTAGGCTGGGGGTAAATTTAGCTACGAAGTCCTCTAAGGCTTGTGATTTGATGGCAGTCCTGGGCTGATATGTGATGTCGTGTTCCCCAAGTTCAATTACCCATTCCATCAGTCTCCCTGACAACTCTGGTTTATGGAGTACGTTCCTCAAAGTATACGCAGTGTACACCGTGATTGGATGCCCCTGAAATTAGAGTCGAAACATTCTTGCAACCATTATCAAAGCGAACACTAATTTCTCCATTAGTGGGTAGCGTGACTCCGCTCCCAGCAGTGCTTTACTCACATAGTAGACTGAGAGTTGTGCCTCCACCTCTTCTCTGATCAAGACTGCACTAACGTTTGTTCTGAAACCTCTAGGTAAAGAAAATAGCCTCTCATTTTCGAGTGGCTTTGACAGCAACGGTGGAGTGGTAAGATATCGCTTAAGTTCTTCCAAAGCTTCTTCACAAGCGGGAGTCCACTCAAAGCTATTTTCTTTTTTTAAGGCTGAGAAGAACATAAAGCTCTTGTCCGTAGACTTTAAGATGAACCTGTTAAGTGCTGCTATCCTCCCTGCTAGTCGCATGACATCATTTGGGTTCGAAGGAGAATGGATTACAAGGATAGACTTGATCTGCTCTGGATTTGCTTTTATTCCACGTCGAGTGACCACGTAACCTAGTAATTTCCCTGAAGCGACACCAAAAGCACATTTAGTAGGATTTAACTTCATTCCGTACTTGTCCATTATGTCGAAGGCTTCTTCCAAGTGCTCGAGATGTTGTTCTGATTTAGAAGACTTCACCAGCATGTCGTCTATGTAAACCTCCATTGTCTTCCCAATTTTCTTGGAGAACATTTTGTTGACCAGACGTTGATATGTGGCCCCAGCATTTTTCAGTCTGAATGGCATAACCTTGTAGCAGTATATACCACAGTTGGTGACGAAGGCCGTCTTCTCTTGGTCGTCTGGATGCATGAGGATTTGGTTGTAGCCTGAATATGCATCCATAAAACTCAATAATTCATGCCCATCTGTAGCGTCGACCATCGAATCTATGTGTGGTAAAGGGAATGAATAGTCACTTTCCATTCTTCTTTCTGACGACAACCACGTTGGCAAGCCACTCCGGAAACTGAACTTCCCTGACAGCTCCATTATGTAACAATTTCTGAACTTCCTCATCAAGGATTCGGTTTCCCTCTGGGGCGAACTTCCTTTTTTTAGCCTGACCGGGGTGTAGTCTAGATCTACTTGGAGTTCATGAGTAATCAACTCGGGGTCGATTTTCGTCATGTCTTTGTGAGACCACGCGAAACTGTCGTGTCGCCTCTTCAAGAATTCGATCAATTCGGCTCTTAGCTCGGGATCTAAGTTTGCTCCAATCTTTGCCTTATGATTCGCATGTTGAGGGTGAATCTGGATCTCGTCAAGCTCCTCTAGGCTTAGTAGTTTCGGCTCTGTGTTGAGAGACCCATTCTGTAATTGCTATGCAGACTCGGTTTTCACCTTCAAGGTTGTCTGATAGTAGCTCCTGGATGCGGATCTATCGCCTTTAATCTCTTGAATCCCCCATCTAGGTTGGAACTTTAGAACTTGGTGATAGGTGGAAGACACCGCCCTCATTTCATGAATCCAAGGTCTGCCCATAATGAGATTGTAGGCTGAGGGGCTGTCCAAGACCAAGAACGTGGTCTTTTTGTTGACTCCCGCCACGTAGACTGGGAGTGATATTTCTCCCATTATGAATTTCTGTTCTCCACTAAATCCAAACAACACTATCGTCCGTCTATTAATCTTCTCCAACTCGACCCCCATGTCTGCGAGGGTTGCGACGAAAATGATGTTGGCTGAAGACCCTGTGTCGACCAACACTCGTTTGATCATAAAGTTTTCCACTTGCAAAGAGATAACTAGAGCGTCATGGTGTGGATTCAAATTGTTGGACAATTATGACCCACAACATCACTATTTGTAAAAAAACATGGTGTTTTTGTACAAATTAACTATGTGACAAATGAAATTGCTCTTTTATCATTTTTTAATTGGGCTAATTGGATATATAAATGATAAAAGTCCATATGATTAGTACCGAATTAATAAGATATGAGACAGTATTAATCCACAAAAGGTTTAATCATTAAATATCTCTAGTCGTAGTATTATAGAGACTGGACATCGATAATGCGGAATAGACTAGTATTACACTTGTGGGCGTTATGGAAGCTTAACGGCATAGTTCTTATATATTTAAGTATTGGATACTTATGCAAGTGTGATAGGAGGTTCTGTTAGCCGTTGGACCAGAAACAGCTTCTCTCTGGATAGACCCCTCAAAATCCCATTGGTAGTATGACTATGAGTCTATGGGAATCCGAATCAGGGTACGTGTATGTGGTCTTAACCTGAGACTTGCATCGTTAATACTTGCGACAATCAGTACGCTTTGGTTTTGGTTGTCCAGAGCTTTACCAAGTTCTGTGTATGTGGGTTTACTGAGAATCGTAGTATATTAGGTGTGATGCCAAGATGGAAGTATCACTTCAGTCATATAGAGATGATGATCACGTAGGATACAGAACTAGTACTCTTAAAATGCTACAGCTATCGGGATAGTATGACTAGGTCATGATTATCCTAATATAGAGACTAGTTGCTAGTGATCCGATATTTATTTCGTATGAGGCGGACACAATTCCAGCCCTAGGCCTAGCATGCGACATCCGATACTGGATCATATTACGTAATACATTGTATACTACGCTTGATACAGATTATATAATCCTCATTGAATATTTCTGGAAAATTGGGTAGGCACTGTGCTTTGCTAGAAGCCAACCATGTCTCGTAAATCGGTGAGAATATGGTACCGGGTGCGCACGTGTCGGATAGTCCAACAACCGTATTTACTACCAACATATCCAGGGATCTCTTGGGTCGCTTCCCAAAGATTCACTGATGAAATTTGACTCGAACAGAATTAATCTGGGATTAATTATGAGAGAGAAAATTAATATGGGATTAATTACGGCTAGAATTAATCTGGGATTAATTCTACTAGAAGAGAGAACGCGATTAATTTGGAATTAATCGGCAAAGTAAATTTAATAGTTAAATTGGATTTTACTATTTAATTTATTTAATTGGGTTAAAATAATATATCGGATATATTAATTGAAATTTGATTTCAATACGGAATTAAAATTGGATTTTAATTCAAGTGAACGAATTAATTTGGAATTAATTCGTAAGCGACTTTCATAATAATTTTGCTAGGCATTATTATTTAATTAAAATGGATTTAATTACGTCGCGACGGAAAATTCGTTTAATCGGATTAAACGAACCCGGGCCCAAAGTGTGTTGTGTAAGACAACTCAAATTTGGAATTTGAAAGTGGTGGGACCCACTTTACTTACATCACTTATCATTATTCATGATGGGTGTAGTTGGCTAATTAATGTTGGACTTTAAACTACACAACACATCAAGTTTTGAACTTGAACTATTTATTCTCTTCTTTTCTCTCCCTTGGCCGAACATACCTCTTCTTGTTCTTGAAATTTTGTTGCAAAATTTCATCCAAGCTACACTTAAGGAGTCAAAGAAAGGTGATAGGGAAACTCACCCTTGAGTTTGGAATTCAAATCAAAGCTTGGAGCTTCCATACATCCAACAAGAAATCTTAAATTTCAACCGATCAATGTAAGTTCCTTCCGTAAACTTTAATTGATTATTCACACACAAATCAAGTCTTAGAGATCATTGGCATGTCTAGGACACTAACAATGGTATCAGAGCCATATCTAAGCATGATTTGATTCTAGGGTTCTAAACTTTAATTTGGGGATTTTATGCTGTGAAAATTAGAAATTGGTTGTTTGGTTGTGTTTGGATGATGATGAACTAGATTTGTGCATCTTTGGATTTGTGAAAAATTGATTAGATTAATTTTCCCCAAATTCCCTCATAATGCCGAATACATGAACCCTTGGAACACTAATGGTAATTTTTGATTTTGACAATTGGATATGTTAAATACATGAAATGAATATTGATTGTTGATTTAATTGGATTGAAATCAAAATTGAATGTTATTTTATGCAATTGCCGTGAGTTTGAGCATGTTGAAATGAGTTGATTTTGCCTCAATTTTGTGTAGGACATGAATTTAAGAAGTAAGCATGATTAATTAGATTAATTGATGTTTTGGAAATATTTGATTAATTAATTAATTGTGGTAATTGCACTTTAATTAGATTAATATGTAATTTGGAATAATGTATTAATTTAATTTGTTGTATTTGGGCTAATGGGCTTGGTTGGGCCAAGTTTGGTTTTGGACAATTGGGTTGGATCCAATTGGGCCTAAAACCATTTCCATAAAGTCCAAATATGACTATTGGGCTTTTAATAATTTAATTGGGCCTAAATTGATTTTGTGGCATAGGGTAATTCCTAACTTGGGCCTTGGCACCTTGGGTTGGATCCATAATTGCCAAAGCCCATGCCTAAAGAATTAATTGAAAGCCCATTGGACTTTAATTGAATTGGCATTGGATGCTAATTGGGCCTTTGAGACCCAATTGGATTGGATTTGGAATCCAAGTCCAACAGGCACTAAAATAAGTGTAACTGTTTAATTTGGAATTAAACAAGAATTAGTATTGGATACAATTTAAAATTGGATTTAAAATTGTAGTTCGATATAATTCAAGAATACTTTGAGTATTTATTCTTAAACGAGTTGGACTCGCTCAAATCAAATCGTTGTACGAACATTGGATGGTCATTAATCAAAGATTAATTAATTGGATTAGATTGATTGACAGCATGCTTTGTGTGAATACTTGGATGTATTTGTATGAATATTGTATATCGGATGGATATTAGTTGGGTGGGGGCAATTTTGGAAATTGTTGTAAATTTGGAATTTATTTAAATTAGACTTGCGTGTCCAGCCTTTCACCTCCGATTCTCTTTGTATTTCTCTTCTCACCAATTCCCCTCAATATAAATGAGGTTTCTTTTAGTTTTATGTAATTGGGTAGAAGAATGTAAAGTGCTAGCAGAAGAGATGAAAGAGAGAGATTTGTTCTAGGAACAAATTGTATTGTATATCCATCCGCATATCATTATTAAATTTTATCCCGCCTTTTTATGCTTTTAGAATGCATGTTTAAGGGTGTATGATGAGACCTAATCAAAGATAATAAATTGGTTGCCAATTTACGCGAAAAACCCTCACTTTAATATTAAGCATTTTCCTTCCATTGAGTGGTTCTCTCTCAAGATCCAAGATTGACTTTGATTTGTTGGCCAAAGTCAAGATCACTGTCCATCGCGGATGTGTTTGAACCACGGAAGTTTTGTTATATATCGTATGTCTTGGGCAGCTGTGACTTCTGTACATCGACGTGGATTACGAAGCTTTCCCACTGTCAATGGGTCATGCTTAACTAGAATCATTAAACTTGTTGAGCCAAAGCCAAGGCTTAGTTGATTCAGACGAAAAGGTTAGGATGATATATTGGATATATGTTTTGGACTTGGAGGTCCACCTACCGGATCTAGGAATTGGATGAGATCCAATTGATCTTAGAGATCTACCTAGTTAAGTTTCATACAGCTTGTTGGCCAAAGTCAAGGTTGTGTGTTATTTAACGGGATCCTAGCCCATTAGGAAAATGAGTTTCCCGAGTACTCAACATAGGGTTAGAGGCTCACAGAAAAATAGTGGGAGGCCAGTATTAAATTTGCAATTTCGTTTAATACTTGCTTACATGCACTCTTTTATTTTATTTATCGTTGTTATAAATATATTAGTTGGACTAATATTATTTTGTTTGTTTCTTTGAACAGTTAGACTGTACAAGACACTACTCCACTTGTAGTTGGTTATATAGTTGGACTATAATAACCATTACATTTTGAGTGTAACCGAAATCATTGATTGGATAGTCGGATTATTGCAATCAAGATGGATGGAAAGATTAGCGTTAGGGACATCATCATGGGCGATAATGTCTTTAACGGCTCAAATTTTCCAGATTGGGAGATGAATCTCAGGATAGTTCTGGGAGCCAGGAAGTTACTCTATGTCATAGAGAAACCTCTCAAGGCCTAAGCCCGGAGTTGAGTAAATAGTAGAGCATGAGCTTTGGAAGACTCTGTTGGACAATTATGACCCACAACATCACTATTTGTACAAAACATGGTGTTGTTGTACAAATTAACTATGTGATAAAGGAAATTGCTCTCTTATCATTTGTAATTGGATTACCGGGATATATAAATGATAAAAGTCCATATGATTAGTTCCGGATTAATAAGATATGAGACAATATTAATCCACTAAGGTTTAATCATTAAAACATCTCTAGTCGTAGTATTATCGAGATTGGACATCGATAATGCAGAATAGACTAGTATTGCACTTGTGCGTGTTATGGGAGCATAACGACATAGTTCTCATATATTTGGGTATTGGATACTCATGCAAGTGTAATAGGAGGTTGTGTTTACCGATGGTACGGAAACAGCTTCGCTCTGGATAGACCCCTCAGAATTCAATTGGTAGTATGACTATGTGTCTATGGAAGTCCGAATCAGGGTAGGTATATTTGGTCTTAACCTGAGACTTGCATCGCTAATACTTGCGACAATCAATATACTTTGGTTTTGGTCGTCCAGGGCTTTAACAGGTTCTGTGTACGCCTCTTCTGGGTATATTGAGAATCGTAGTGTATTGGGTGTGATGTCAAGATGGAAGTATCACTTCAGTCATAGTGGAGATGATGATCATGTAGGATACGGAACTGGTACTCTTGTATGCTGCAGCTATCGGGATAATATGACAAGGTCATAGTTATCCGATTATAGAGACTAGTTACCAGAGATCCGATATGTGCTTCGTACGGGGCAGACACAATTCCAGCCTCAGGCCTAGCACGTGACATCTGATACTGGATCGCAATACGCAATACTACGTATACTACGCCTGATATAGATTACATATTCCTTTAAGAATATTTCTGGAGAATTGGGTAGGCACGGTGCTTTGCTAGAAGCCAACCATGTCTTGTAAATCGGTAAAAACGTAGTACTAGGTACGTACGTGTTCGGATAGTCCGACGATCGGATTTACTGCCAACATATCAAGGGATCTTATGGGTCGCTTCCCGAAGATTCATCGATGACGTATGACTCGCACATAATTAATCTGGGATTAATTATAAGAGAGAGAAAATTAATCTAGGATTAATTACAGAGATATTTTATCTTGTTGGACAGTTATGACCCATAGCGTCACTGTTTGTAAAAACATTGTGGTTTTGTACAAATTAACTATGTAATAATGGAAATTTCCTTTTATCATTTCGTAATTAGATTACTTAAATGTGTGAATGATGAAAGTCCTTATGATTAGTTCCGGATTGAGATGATATGAGACAATATCAATCCACGATGGTTTAATCATTAAATATCCCTAGTCGTAGTATTATCGAGACTGGACATCGATAATGCGTAATAGACTAGTATCGCACTTGTGCGTGTTATGGAAGCGTAACAGCATAGTTCTCATATATTTAAGTATTGGATACTTATGCAAGTGTGGTAGGAGGTTGTGTTTTACCGATGGTACGGAAAAAAGTTTCGCTCTGGATAGACCCCACGGAATCCCATTGGTAGTATGACTGTGTGTCTATGGGAGTCCGTATCAGGGTAGGTGTATTTGGTCTTTACCTGAGACTTGCATCGCTAGTACTTGCGACAATCAGTACTCTTTAGTTTTGGTCGTCCAGGACTTTAACAGGTTCTGTGTACGCCTCTTCTAGGTTTATTGAGAATCGTAGTGTATTGGGTGTGATGTCAAGACGGAAGTATCACTTCAGTCATATGGAGATGATGGTCACACAGGGATACGAAACTAGTTCTCAAATGGGTTGCAACCATCAGGATAATATGACTAGGTCATGATTATCTGATAACAAATAGACTAGTTGCTAGTGATCCGATATATGCTTCGTATGGGGCAGACACTATTCCAGCCTCAGGCCTTGCATGTGACATTAGATACTGGATCACGAGATACGAAATACTATGTATACTACGTATACTAGGCCTGATATAGATTATATATTCCAGTAAGAATATTTATGGAGAATTGGGTAGGCATGGCGCTTTGCTAGAAGCCAACATTGTCTCGTAAATCGGTAAGAATGTAGTACTAGGTACGTACGTGTTCGGATAGTCCGACGACCAGATTCACTGCCAACATATCCAGAGGTCTCTTGGGTCGCTTCCCGAGGATTCACCGATGATGTATGATTCGAACTTTATTAATCTGGGATTAATAGCGGAGAGACTTTATCTGGGATAAAGTACTATTTGAAGAGAGAGAACGATTAATTTGGAATTAATCATTAAAATAATATATTCGTTATATTATACGAAATTGGATTTCGACGCAGAATTAAAATTGGATTTTAATTCGGGCTAACGAATTGATTTAGAATTAATTCGCAAGAGACGTGAATAGTAATTTTACTAGGCATGATTATTTAATTAAATTTGATTTAATAACGACATAAAGAAAAAACTCGTTAATTCAGAATTAACGAAACCGAGCCCGAAATGTGTTTGCGACGCCACTCCGATTTTGAATCAAGTGCGGCCGCAAGTCACATCGTGAGTCACATCACTTGTCACTTTAGTGATAGATGTCTAAGTCACATTTTTGGTGAGTGACATGCAGTCACTATTCATGATAGAGGTTGGTGTGGGAATTTAATGCCATTATGGAGCCAAAAATTTGATTTGACTTTGGTAAAGCATATACCAAATTTTTGGTAATTGTTTTTAGAAAACAAAGAAACAAAAACACAAAATCTCTCTCTCTCTCTCAAGCAAAACCGTGAGCACTCTTAAGGGGAAAGAAAATCATTTTTCTTTCTTCAATCTTGCTAGCACATTAGAGAATCAATACAAGGTGATAGGGAAACCGAACTAAGAGCTTGGAATCCATTGAAGCTTGGAGCTTGCAAATATTCTTCAACAAAACTAGGGCTTGGCCGAAACTTGGAAGCAAGGAGGGAAAAGTTTTGTTGATCATCACATCCAAAGCCGTTCAATGTAAGTGTGTTTTCCGCCTCACTTCTTTGAGTATTCATTCTATTTCATTGCTTATAATGATCTTGGGACCACCCTAGAATCCAACATATATGGGATAAAATACTATTTGAAGAGAGAGAACGATTAATTTGGAATTAATCAATAAAATAATATATTCGATATATTATACGAAATTAAATTTCGATGCGGAATTAAAATTAGATTTTAATTCAGGCGAACGAGTTAATTTAGAATTAATTCGCTAGCGACGTGAATAGTAATTTTGCTAGGCATAATTATTTAATTAAATTTGATTTAATTACGTCGCAACAGAAAGTTCGTTAATTCGGAATTAGCGAACCCGAGCCCGGGAATATTTACGGACCCACTCGGATTTTGAATCAAGTGGGGACCAAAAGTCACATCATGCGTCACATCTTTAGTCACTCAAATGATGGATGTCTTGTCACCTTTTTGGTGATTGACACCTTGTCACTTTTGATTGATGGGGGTTGTTGGAGGCTTTAAAGTCTTGTACCAAAATTTTGAATTTGGTAATTTGATTTTTTTTTGAAAAAAAATACACAACACACTCATTCTCTCCTCTCTCCCTCCTCACGGTTTTGGAAGCCTTTCTCTCCTTCTCCATTTTTCTCTCATGGCCGAGAGTTACACAAGGGGAAATAGAAAAATTGTTGTAATTTTTCAATGATGCTAGCACATACAAAGAGTCTCACAAAGGTGATAGGGAAACCCATTCATGAGCATGGAATCATCATTCTAAAAGCTTGGAGCTTGAAGATCAACACAATGGGACCTTGGCCGAATACATCAAGGAGGAAAAGCTTGGACCAACTTCTCAAAGGTGAAATTTTGAACTCTCCGCCAACATCCAACCGATCAAAGTGAGTATTTCCGCTACTTTACTTTGTTGTATTCACACATTTCATTTGCTTAATTGATCTTGATTTGACCTAGAAAACCCAACAATGGTATCAGAGCCATGATTAAGCATGAAATTGAAAATCAGGGTCCTTAACTTTAATTTGGGTAAAATTGATTTGAGCATGTTTTGATAAAAATTGTTTGATTGAGTATGCTTGAATGATGATAACTTAGAGTTATGCATGATCAATTTGATGAAAATTGAATTGGATTAATTTTTCCCTAAATTTGAGGCTTGGCCGAGAGTTAAAGTGCCCTAAAGTCATGGTGATTTTTTGTTTTTGTTTTATCATTGGATGAGTTGAAAGACTTGGGATACATTGATTTAGGATTTAATTGGATTAAAATCGAAATCGGATTTAAAATCCATCTTATTGCCGTGAGCTTCAAAGCATGAAATGTGATTGATTTTGCTTCAATTATGTTGGACATGAATTGATAATGATTAGCATGATTAATTATGTAAATTGATATTTTGGAAATATTAATTTGACTAATTAATTATGGCTAATGCACTTTAATTAATTAAATTGTGATATTGGGAATATTGGAATTTAATTAGTTGGGCTAAATTTGGATTTGGGCTTAAAATGTTGTATTTGAGCTTAATGGGCTTGGTTGGGCCAAGTTTGGTTTAGGTTAATTGGTTGGATCCAATTGAGCCCAAAACCATATCCATAAAGTCCAAATATAAAATAATGGACCTTTAAAATTTTAATTGGGCCTAAATTGATTTTTGGCAAAAGGGTGATTCCTTATTGGGCTTTGGTTGCCAAAGTTCATGCCTTATAAATTAATTGAAAGCCCATTGGACTTTAATTAAATTGACATTGGATGTTAATTGGGTTTTGAGACCTGTAATGATTAGATTTAGAATCTAAGTCGCAAAGGCTCATTAATAAAGTTTAATTATTTAATTTGGAATTAAATAAAGAATTAGTATTGAATACAAATTAAATTGGATTTAATATTGTAGTTTAATATAATTCAAGAATTCGTACTTTAAGTACTTATTTTTAAACGAGTCGGACTCGAGCAAATCAAATCGTTGTTTGAACATTGGATGGTCATTAATTTCAGATTAATTAATTGGATTAGATTGATTGATAACATGCTTTGTGTGAATACATGGATGTGATGTATGAATAATATATATCAGATGGATATTAGATGGGTGAGGGCAATTTTGGAAATTGTTGTAATAAATTTAGAATTTATTAAAGGAAAAACCAACATTGAGGCCCCTGTACTCTCAATGATTTTTACATTGCACCCCTGTACTAAATTTTCTACACATTGCACCCCTGTACTCTCAATATTTTTTACATTGCACCCCTGTACTAAATTTTCTACACATTGCACCCCTGCACTCTCAAAAAATTGACATTTCACCCTTATTTTAACGGCAAGTTAACAGAGTTGAGAAATATTCTGACATCACCCACCCTTATTTGTGTCATATATGCCTGGTTTAGGAAGAAGCACTTATGCTAAAAAGAGAAGAGCTAAAAAAATAAGTGTTTGCTATAAATGTGCACGCATGACATGTAATACCCGTTTTCGTTCTTTAGGAATGATGTCTGATAACCGTGAAACATCTTTGTTTGTTTTTTGTTGTTCATTAATAACACTCCAGATCGTAGTTTTGATCTAATTTTTGCAATAAATTAGTTGGATTTTTGAATGTATCAGAAGGAGCATAATATTTATGCGCCCTAACATATAGTTATGCGCCCTAGCATAACTTCAAAGTAAAAAAATTTGCTCAGTCCAATCCGAAATAAGGGTGGGTGATGTCAGAATATTTCTCAACTCTGTTAACTTGCCGTTAAAATAAGGGTGAATTGTCAATTTTTTTAGAGTGCAGGGGTTGCAATGTGTAGAAAATTTAGTACAGGGGTGCAATGTAAAAAACATTGAGAGTACAAGGGTGCAATGTGTAGAAAATTTAGTACATAGGTGTAATGTAAAAAACATTGAGAGTACAGGGGCCTTAAGGTGGGTTTTTCCTTTATTAAATTAGACCTGCGGTCCAGCCTATTACCTCTTGATTCTTTGTATTTCTCTTCTCACCTATTCCCCTCAATGTAAATGAGGTTTCTTTAGAAGTGTTATGTAATTGGGTAGAAGTAAGATTTGGGCTAGCGGGAGAGAGGAAATGGAGAGATTTGTTCTAGGAACAAGTTGTTTTAAATATCCATATGCATATCATTATTAATTTATTTATCGCGCCTTATTATGCTTTTAGAATGCATGTTTAAGGGTGTATGATGAGACCTAATCAAAGATAATTAATTGGTTGCCAATTACGCGAAAAACCCTCAACAAATATTAAGCGTTTTTCCTTCCATTGAATGGTTCATTCTCAAGATCCAAGATTGGCACTGGTTTGTTGGCCAAGTCAAGACCTTTGTCCATCGCAGATGTGTTTGAATCATGAAGGCTTTGTTCCATATCGCATGTCTTGTCCAAGTTGTGATTTGTTGGCCAAAGTCAAGATCACTTCTTGTCCATCGACATCGATTACGAAGATTTCCAAGGTCAATGGGTCCCGCTTAACTGGAATCGTTAAGTTTGTTGTGCCAAAGCCAATGCTTAATTGATTCAGAGGAAAAAGGTTAGGGAATATATTGGATATATTGGCATATATTAGATATGTCTTTCGGACTTAGATGTCCACCTACTGGATCTAGGAATTGGATGAGATCCAATTGATCTTAGAGATCTACCTAGTTAAATATCATACAGCTTGTTGGCCAAAGTCAAGGTTGTGTGTTATTTAACGGGATCCTAGCCCACTAGGAAACTAGGTTTCCCGAGTACTCCACAGAGGGTTAGAGGCTCGCCGAAAAATAGTGGGAGGAAAGTATTAAATTTGTAATTTCAACGCTCATTTCATTATTCGTCATAACTTAAATATTTATTAGTTGGACTAATATTTAATCGTTGTTTTAATTAAACAGTTGGACTGTATTCAATCTACTTCAATTATCGTTGATTATATAATTGGATTATAGTAATCAATATATTTGAATTTAACCAATTTAATTATAGTTGATTATATAGTTAGACTATAGTAATCATTATATTCAATAGTACCCGAAATAGTTGATTGGATAGTTGGACTATAGCAATCAAGATAACTGAAAGATTAGCGTTTAAAACATAATCCTGGGAGAAAATGTCTTTAAGCGGCTTTAATTTTCAGATTGGGAAAAGTACCTCAGGATAGTCCTGAAAACCGAGAAGTTACTTTATTTGATAAAATGACATCTCAGGCCTAAGCCCGGAATTGAGCAAATAGTAGAGCATGATCTTTGGAAGATTCATGTGATGATAACTTTAGTGCTCAATCTGTTATCTTGCCATAATGACTCCTTAATTTCGTCGTCATAACTAAGGATTAGATCCTTAAACCATGATGTTGAAATTGAAGGATCTTCATAGATCTATACTTAGATTTTAAAAGTATTAATTGCAATAGAAAACTCTTGGAGAGTTAATAACTATGCTCAAGGTGACAAAGCCAGAGTTTACAAAAGGGCAAGAAGCGCAAGGCGCATCTTACTTCGACATCCCAGAAGTCCAAGGCTTGGCCGAAGGCTTCTGGGGTGTGGGAAAAGGGCAAAGGCAAAATCATCACAGTCTTCTAGGAAGACAAATGACATATCCCAAAATGTCTACCTAAATTGTAGCAAACATGGTCACTGGAAGCGTGACTGCCATATGGACAAGGCAGACATGAAGGAAGTGAAGACGGGGCAAGGCTCCGGCTTCAAGTATGTTTATCATAAACATGTTCACTATTAGTTTCAAAATTGGATTTTTGATACTATATGTGGTACATAAATATGTACTGAAGGGAAGGATATGCTAATTAGCAGAAAACTGACTTCAGATGAGATTGCTCTGCGAATCGAAAACGGGACGAGAGTCGCTGTTTTAACCGTAGAAATCCTAAGTTTTGGAACTACTATTGGGGCATGTACTTAAATTAGGAAACTGTTATAATGTACCTAGTTTGACTAGAAACATTATCTCTGTATTTATGTTTAACCCGTTGCGGGTATACCTTTATATTCTAGAACACTAAAGTGTTTTATTTTATAAAGATGATATTGAGATAAATACATTAGATGTGAATAACAGTATTTATATTTTGAATATAAATGAATCTCAAACATATAACATGACAAACAAATAGCTCAAACTGAGTTAATCAGATGAAACTTGTTTGTGGCATTGTTGTCTGGGACACATTAACAAGACTCGTATATCCACAATTTCGAAGAGTGGATACTAGGACAGATTTGATTCTATTCAAATGATGTCTACGAATCTAATTTATTAGGCAAAGTGCCTAAAACACTTTTTACTTGGTAAAAGTGCAAGTGCCACCGATCTGTTAGCCTTCGTTCATACTGACGTGAGTGGGCCCATGTCTAGCTAGGCTAGAGGTGGTTATGAATACTTTGTAACCTTTACGGATGTGGCATCACGTTATGGTTATGTGTTTCTTATGAAACACAAATCGACTAATTGAAAGGGTATAGTATTCTTTCATAGTGGACTCTTCTCGAAACACCTCAATTTGACGATGTGTCCGAACAGAGAAACCGAATCTTGTTGGACATAGTAAGGTTAATCATGAGTCGTTCTGAGCTACCATTTTCCTTCAAGGGATACGCATTTAACAGTGCAATACTTATTTTGAATAAGGTTCCATGAAAATCTGTTTGACAGACTTCATATTAGATATAGACAAGAAAGAAACAGGGTTTTCTCATTCCTGAAGATTTGGGTATGCTAGGCATAAGTTTGGATGATTCCAAACAAGAACCCAAATCGGATAAGTGCCTAAATTGTAGGTTATCCTAGGGTAACCAAAGTATAGTACTTATACAACTCACAAGAGAACAATTTAATTGTTGCTCTCCATGCGGTTTTCCTAAGAGGAATACCTATATGTAGTGGTAAGTGGGAGGAAAGTAAAACTCGATGAAAATTGGAGTAATACTGTTCCAGGCACCGATTCCTTAATGGAACACAAACAGTTCATCAGGGATGAAACTGTACCACAATCTTCGAATACACAAGAACCGCGTAAGTCAGAGAGAGTCAGAAAAAAACCTGGGAGGTATAGGTTTTTGATCTCACCTCGTAAAGATGTCAATCTTATTGAGGAAGACAAACCGACTACGTATGAGAAAGTGATACAAGGTATCGACTCCCTATTATGGCAAAGTGTCATGATGTCCGAAATGGGTTCCATGCATACCAACCAAGTTTGGACACTGGTTATTGTACCGGAAGACATTGTGCCTATTGGTACTATATAAGTCTTCAAGGAAGACATACATGGATGGCAACATACCAACGTATTAAGCTAGGATTGTAGCGAAAAGGTATCGTTATTAACATTGTGTCGATTACGACGAAACCTTTTACTCGTTGCCATGATTAAATCCATTTGGATAATGCTTGCTAATGCTACATGTTTCATTTATGAAATGTGGCAGCTGAACGTCAAAATCGCTTTCCTTAAACGGAAACCTTTTGGAGGATGTTTAAAACATCCTGACGGTTTTGTCGTACCAAAACAAGTAAACAAGGTTTGCAAGTTAATTCGATCCATTTATGGATTGAAGCAAGCATTGCGTTCTTGGAACTATCGTTTTGATGTAATCATAATGGTATATGATTTAATTCAAAACGAAAATGATTCTTGTGTATATAAGGAGGTTAGTGGAAGCGCACTAACAGTGATTGTCCTTAATAATGATGATATATCATTTCTTGGAAATGACATTCCCATAATACAATCAATGAAAGCTTGGCTTTCACGAAAATTCTCCATAGAATACTTGGGAGAGACAACCTTTATTCTAGGAATAAGGATCTACTGGGATAGATCTAAAGGTTGTTGGCACTCTCTGAGAACTCGTACATTGAAAGAATATACGCGACCTGGTGTCTCATATGCTTTGAGCATATGGAGTCACAATCAGGCCAATCTATGTGATGGTCACTGGATTGATGTTAAGAATATCCTTAAGTATTTTAGATGAACTAAGGATACTTTCTTAAGCTATAGAGAAGGAGAACTTGAAGTGATTGGGTTCACCGTTGTAAGTTTCCTAACCGATAAAAATGACTATAAGTCGAAAAAGGTACTATATAGTTTGAATAACGGAACAGTGAACTGGAAATCTTCCAAGCAAGATACTATTGCCGAATAAACAACAAAAGCAGAATATTGTTGCTGCTGAAGCAGCAATAGAAGCACTTTGGATCAATATAATCCTAATTAGATTAGGAGTAGTTCTGTTAACAGCTGAGCTAGGCTACAACACAGGCTAAAGAATTATTGGTCTCATCAACGATCCAAGTATATACTTCAATTATTTCATCTGATTCGTCGGATCATACATCGTGGCAATGTGATGATCGAATAAATGACATCAGATGATAACATTGCAAATCCGCTGACGAAAGTATTTTTCTCAGCAGAAGTTTGAGCGACCCGTACATAGTTCAAGTGTAAGACACTTGAGTGATTGGCTATAGGCCAAGTGAGATTATTGGACAATTATGACCCATAGCATCACTATTTGTACATAACATGGTGTTGTTGTACAAATTAACTATGTGACAAAGGAAATTGCTATTTTATCATTTGTAATTGGATTACCGGGATATATAAATGATAAAAGTCCATATGATTAGTTCTGGATTAATAAGATATGAGACAGTATTAATCCACTAAGGTTTAATCATTAAAACATCCCTAGTCGTATTATTATCGAGATTGGACATCGATAATACGGAATAGACTAGTATTGCACTTGTGCGTGTTATGGGAGCATAACAGCATAGTTCTCATATATTTCGGTATTGGATACTCATGCAAGTGTAATAAGAGGTTGTGTTTACCGATGGTACGGAAACAGCTTCGCTCTGGATAGACCCCTCGGAATTCCATTGGTAGTATGACTATGTGTCTATGGAAGTCCGAATCAGGGTAGGTATATTTGATCTTAACTTGAGACTTGCATCGCTAATACTTGCGACAATGAACATACTTTGGTTTTGGTCGTCCAGGTCTTTAACAGGTTCTGTGTACGCCTCTTCTGGGTATATTGAGAATCGTAGTGTATTGGGTGTGATGTCAAGATGGAAGTATCACTTCAGTCATAGTGGAGATGATGATCACGTAGGATACAGAACTGGTACTCTTGTATGCTGTAGTTATCGGGATAATATGACAAGGTCATAGTTATCCGATTATAGAGACTAGTTATCAGAGATCCGATATGTGCTTCGTACGGGGCAGACACAATTCCAGCCTCAGGCCTAGCATGTGACATTCGATACTGGATCGCAATACGCAATACTACGTATAATACGCCTGATATAGATTACATATTCCTTTAAGAATATTTATGGAGAATTGGGTAGGCACGGTGCTTTGCTAGAAGCCAACCATGTCTTGTAAATCAGTAAAAACATAGTACTAGGTACGTACGTGTTCGGATAGTCCGATGACCGGATTTTCTACCAACATATCCAGGGATCTCATGGGTCGCTTCCCGAAGATTCACCGATGACGTATGACTCGCACATAATTAATCTAGGATTAATTACGGAGATATTTTATCTGGGATAAAATACTATTTGAAGAGAGAGAACGATTAATTTGGAATTAATCGATAAAATAATATATTCGATATATTATACGAAATTAGATTTCGACGCGGAATTAAAATTAGATTTTAATTCGGGCGAACGAGTTAATTTAGAATTAATTCGCTAGCGACGTGAATAGTAATTTTGCTAGGCATAATTATTTAATTAAATTTGATTTAATTACGTCGCAACGGAAAGTTCGTTAATTCGGAATTAGCGAACCCGAACCCGGGAGTATTTACGGGCCCACTCGAATTTCGAATCAAGTGGGGCCCACAAGTCACATCACGCGTCATATCATTAGTCACTCAAATGATGGATGTCTTGTCACATTTTTGGTGATTGACACCTTGTCACTTTTGATTGATGGGGGTTGTTGGAGACTTTAAAGTCTTGTACCAAAATTTTGAATTTGGTAATTTGAATTTTTTTTTTTGAAAAAAAATACACAACACACTCATTCTCTCATCTCTCCCTCCTCACGGTTTTGGAAGCCTTTCTCTCCTTCTCCATTTTTCTCTCATGGCCGAGAGTTACACAAGGGGAAATAGAAAAATTGTTGCAATTTTTCAATGATGCTAGCACATACAAGGAGTCTCACAAAGGTGATAGGGAAACCCATTCATGAGCATGGAATCACCATTCTCAAAGCTTGGAGCTTGAAGATCAACACAATGAGACCTTGGTCGAATACATCAAGGAGGAAAAGCTTGGAGCAACTTCTCAAAGGTGAAATTTTGAACTCTCCGCCAACATCCAACCGATCAAAGTGAGTATTTCCGCTACTTTACTTTGTTGTATTCGCACATTTCATTTGCTTAATTGATCTTGGTTTGACCTAGAACCCAACAGACTC
This sequence comes from Zanthoxylum bungeanum, assembly GCA_019454045.1. NCBI lineage: Eukaryota > Viridiplantae > Streptophyta > Magnoliopsida > Sapindales > Rutaceae > Zanthoxylum > Zanthoxylum bungeanum. Next base: position 117,169 of record SKCR01031980.1, read on the forward strand.
ATCGTGATGATAACTTTAGTGATCAATCTGTCATGCTTGCCGCAATGACTCCTCAATTTCGTCGTCAGAACAAAGGATTTGATCCTTATAGTATGATGTTTAAATTGAAGGATCTTCACAGATCTAACCTTATATCTCAGAATTACGAATTACAAAAGAAGCTCTTTCGCTCGCGTATGTCAGAGGGTACGTCTGTCTAGCACTATGTGTCGCAGTTGATTGCTGACATCGATTAGCTTGGTCAGCTGGGCATAACCTTCATGGCCGAGACTTCTATATATTTGATCTTATAGTCTCTGCCCGACTGCTGGGGCAAGTTCTTCATGAACTACAACATGATGAACCAAGAAAAGAATCTTGGAGAGTTAATGGCGATGCTGAAAGAAGCAGAGCCAGAGCTTCTGAAGGGCAAGAAGCATGAGACGCATTTTACTTCGACATCCCAGAAGGCCAAGGCTTGGCCGAAGGCTTCTGGGGTTGTGAAGAAGCAAAAGAAAAAAGGGCAAGCCAAAATCATCAAAGTCTTCTGGGAAGACTAAGGACATATCCTAAGATGTCTGCCTACATTGTGGCAAACGGGGTCACTGGAAGCGTGACTGCCGTGAGTACAAGGTGAAGTTGAAGGAAGTGAAGACGAACAAGGCTCCGGCTTCAAGTATGTTTGTTATAAACATGTCCACTACTGGTTTTAAAAATTAGATTTTTGATTCTGGATGTGGTACTCACATATGTACTGGTGTACAGGATCTACTAATTAGCAGGATACTGGCTTCAGTTGAGATTGACCTACGAGTCAGAAACGGGGCGATAGTCTCTGTTTTAGCCGTTGGGACCTATGTTTTGTATCTACCATTGGGGCATGTAATTACATTAGGTGACTGTTATAATGTACCTAGTTTGACTAGAAACATCATCTCTGTATCTAGTTTAACCTGATGCGGGAATACCTTTGTATTCCGAAACACTGGGTGTTTTGTATATGAATATGACATTTTGATATGTACAACAGATGTTAATAATGGTCTTTATATTTTGAATATAAATTAATCTCAAACATATAATATGACAAACAAAATGCTCAAATTGAGTAACACATATGAAACTTATCTGTGACATTGTCGTCTGAGATACATTAACACGACTCGTATATCCACACTTTTGAAGAGTAGATACTTGGACGGATTTGATCCTAATTCATATGATGTCTACGAATCTTGTTTATTAGGAAAAATGCCTAAAACGCCTTTTAGCGGTAAAGGTGTACGTGCCACCGAGCTGTTAGCCCTCGATCAAAGTGACGTATATGGGCCCATGTCTAGCTAGGCTAGAGATGGTTAAGAATATTTCGTAACCTTTACGGATGTTGCATCGCGTTATAGTTATGTGTATCTTATGAAACACAAGTCGGAAACTTTTGAGAAATCCAAAGAGTTTCGACACGAATTAGAAAAACAGACCGGCAAAAGTATTAAAACATTATGGTCGGACTGTGGTGGAGAATACTTGAGCAATGATTTTCTCGATTACTTGAAAGAATATGGTATTCTTTCACAGTGGACTCCTCCCGGAACACCTCAATTGAATGATGTGTCCGAATGGAGAAACCGAACTTTGTTGGACATGGTAAGGTCTATGATGAGTCGAACTGAGCTACCAATTTCCTTCTAGGGATACGCATTGAACAGTTTTGAATAAGGTTCCGTCAAAGTCTGTTGGACAGACTCCATATGAAATATGGATAGGAAAGAAATCGGGTTTCTCATTCTTAAAGATTTGGGAATGCTGGGCATATGTTAAACGTTTGGATGGTACCAAACTAGAACCCAAATCAGATAAGTGCCTATTTGTAATTAGTTATCCCAGGGAAACCAAAGGATATTATTTCCACAACCAACAAAGAGAACAAAAATATTTATTGCTCTTCATGCAGTTTTCCTTGAAAAGAAATTCATAGATGCAGTGATAAGTGGGAGGAAAGTATAACTCGATGAAAATCGAAGTGATACTGTTTCTGGCACCGATCCCTTCACGGAACACGAACAGTTCATCAGGGATGATACTGTTCCACAATCTTCTAATACACAAGAACCGCGTAGGTCGGAGAGAGTCAGAAAAAACCTGAGAGGTATGGGTTTCTGATCTCACCTCATGTAGATATTAATCTTATTGAGGAATACAAACTGGCTACATATGAGGAAGCGATACAAGGTATCGACTCCACTTTCTGGCAAGAGGCCATGAAGTCCGAAATGGATCTATGTATACCAATCAAGTTTGGATACTGGTTGATGTACCAGAAGGCATTGTGCCTATTGGTAGTAAATGGGTCTTCAAGATGAAGACGGACATGGATGGAAATATACAAACGTATAAAGCTAGGCTTGTATCGAAAGGGTATCATCATCAAATGGTGTCGATTACGACGAAACCTTTTACCCATTTCCATGATTAAATCCATTAGGATAATGCTTGCTAATGCTACATATTTCGATTATGAAATATGGCAGATGGACGTCAAAACTGCTTTCCTTAACGGAAAATTTTTGGAGAATGTTTATATATAACAGCCTGACGGTTTTGTAGTGCCAAAACATACAAACAAGGTTTGCAAGTTAAATCGATCCATTTATGGATTGAAGCAAACATTGCTTTCTTAGAACCAACATTTTGATTAGATAATATTAGAATATGGTTTCGTTCAAAACGAAGATGATTCTTGTGTATTGCTTCTTAGCAATGACATTCCCATACTACAATTGGTGAAAGCTTGGCTTTCATTAAAATTCTCCATAAAAACTTGGGAGATGTAACCTTTATTCTAGGAATAAAGATCTACTATGATAGATCTAAAAGTTGTCGGCACTCTCTGAGAACTCGTACATTGACAATATGTACGCGACCTGGTGTCTCATATGCTTTGAGCATCTGCAGTCACTATCAGGCCGATCCAAGTGATGGTCACTGGATTGATGTTAAGAATATCCTTAAGTATTTTAGACAAACTAAGGATGTTTTTTTAGTATATGGAGAAAGAGAACTTGAGGTGACTAGGTTCACCGATGCAAGTTTCCAAACCGATAAAGACGACTGTAAGTCACAATCAAGGTACATATTTTGTTTGAACAACGAAATAGTGAGCTGGAAATCTTCCAAGCAAGATACTGTTTCCAATTCAACAATAAAAGTGGAATATATTACTGCGGCTGAGGCAGCAAAAGAAGCATTTTGGATCTATAAAATTCCTAATTGGATTAGGAGTAGTTATGTTAGCAGCTGAGTTGGGCTACAACACAGGCTAATGAACCACGGTCTCATCAATGATCCAAGTATGTACTTCGAACGGTTTCATCTGATTCATGAGATCACACATCGTGGCGATGTGAAGATCGAAAAGATCGTTTCAGATGATAACCATGCAGATCCGCTGACGAAAGCTATATCTCAACAAAATTTTGAGTGATCCGTACATAGTTCAGGTGTTGGACACTTAAATGATTGGCTATAGGCCAAGTGGGAGATTGTTGGACAATTATGACCCATAACATCACTATTTGTAAAAGACATGGTGTTTTTGTACAAATTAACTATGTGACAAAAGAAATTGCTCTTTTATCATTTTATAATTAGATTACTTGGATATATAAATGATAAAAGTCCATATGATTAGTACCAGATTAATAAGATATGAGATAGTATTAATCCACGAAAGGTTTAATCATTAAATATCCCTAGTCGTAATATTATCGAGACTGGACATCGATAATACGGAATAGACTAGTATTACACTTGTGCGCGTTATGAAAACTTAACGACATAGTTCTCATATATTTAAGTATTGGATACTTATGCAAGTGTGATAGGAGGTTCTGTTAGCCGTTGGACCAGGAACAACTTCGCTCTGGATAGACCCCTCGGAATCCCATTGGTAGTATGACTATGTGTCTATGGGAATCTGAATCAGGGTAGGTGTATGTGGTCTTAATCTGAGACTTACATCGTAAATACTTGTGACAATCAGTACGCTTTGGTTTTGGTTGTCCGGAGCTTTAACAGGTTCTGTGTACGCCTCTTATGGGTTTACTGAGAATCGTAGTGTATTGGGCCTGATGTCAAGATGGAAGTATCATTTCAGTCATATGGAGATGATGATCACGTAGGATACAGAACTAGTACTCTTAAAATACTGCAGCTATCGGGATAGTATAACTAGGTCATGATTATCCGATTACAGAGACTAGTTGCTAGTGATCCGATATATGCTTCGTACGAGAAAGACACAATTCCAGCCCTAAGCCTAACATGTGACATTCGATACTGGATCGTATTACGCAATACATTATATACTACGTCTGATACAGATTATATATTCCTTGTTGAATATTTCTGGAGAATTGGGTAGGCACGGTGCTTTGCTAGAAGCCAACCATGTCTTGTAAATCGGTGAGAACGTGGTACTGGGTACGCACGTGTTGGATAGTCTAGCAAACGTATTTACTGCCAACATATCCAAGGATCTCTTGGGTCGCTTCCCAAAGATTCACCGATGACATTTGACTCGAATAGAATTAATATGAGATTAATTATGAGAGAAAAAATTAATCTAGGATTAATTACGGCAAGAATTAATCTGGGATTAAATCGACTAGAAGAGAGAACGCGATTAATTTGGAATTAATCGGCAAAGTAAATTTAATAGTTAAATTGGATTTTACTATTTAATTTATTTAATTGGGCTAAAATAATATATCAGATATATTAATTGAAATTGGATTTAAATACGGAATTAAAATTAGATTTTAATTCAACCGAACGAATTAATTTGGAATAATTCGTAAGCGACTTTCGTAATAATTTTGCTAGGCATTACCTCCAATCCAAGGTGGATTTTCCTTTCTCCGTGAGAAAATCCCTCAAAAATCCCTTGTTTAACAGCTCCAGTACCTCCAATCTCAATGCTACACATTCGGCCGTCGTATGGACGTAGTCTCGATGGAACTCACACCACATTCTGGTGTCTTTTTATGGAGCTCTCCTTGGAACGTGGGGGCCATTTTACCTATTTTTCCATTTTCTTGAGGACTGAAACCAATTTCCCCTGGGAAATCATAAAATTGTAGTCTGGGAGCCTGGGTCTGCTTGTTGGCATTTCCTCCCGATTTTTGTAAGGTCGTGGTCGTCTATCGAAGTTTTTGAGTGAATGTCAATGCTCCATTCTCTGTTGGATTTTCCTTTCTGTGGGGTGACGGGGGACCATGTCACGCCGCTTGGAGGCAGCAAGCGTTCTATCATTCTGCGAGCTGGAGGTGTTATCTCTTCTTTTATTTCTTTTGTCCTCTTCCTATCTTATTCCAATCTGGGCCCGTGCCATGGCATGGTCCATTGTGTAGCATCGGAACTTTGTAAGTTTTTGTAGAGACCACTTTCGTAGAGCAGTCCATTTCAGAAGGCCTCCACTGCTATAGGTTGGTGGAGATCTGGAATATTTATTCTTTCTTTGTTGAAGCGAGCTACGTAGCTCCGCAATGACTCACATCTCCTCTGTTGGATGGTATTGAGATCATCTGTAGTCTTCTCAAGCTTATAAGAACTCGTAAAATATTGCATAAACTTGTCTGCTAGTTGTTGGTACGACTCGATGGATTTGTAGGGTAGGTTGATGAACCATGTAAGGGCTGGTTCTACCAACATTTCTCCGAAGCCTCTGCACATTCTAGTTTCCCATTGGCTTGGTACCAAGCCAATTGACATCATCTTGTACTTGTAGTGTATTGTATGGTCGTCTGGATCTGTGGAACCGTCATATAGCTTAATTTTGGGAGGGCTAAACTTTCGAGGTAGTTCAACAACTACAATTCTCTCTACGAATGGAGTATCAGAAATCATTCCAGCTCTGCTGTTCCTAATTGGAAGCCTTACCCTCGGTAGTCTGGACATGATTGCTTCTTTGAACTCCATCATTTCTCTTCTTATGGTGGACGCAACTTGCTGAGTTTGGTCGAGAGAGGAAGTCAAGGGATTCCTCGGACCATGGGGAATCAATGGGTTATCGTCAACTAGCCCATCAGATGCGGGTGAGACTGTTGGATTGCTTGGATTTTCGGTTTGATCAGGGATGTCGTGACGCTGAGAAACTGAAGATAACTACTCCAACTGCTTATGTAGATTTACATTGGAGTTTCGCAAGGTCAAATTCTCTTCTTCTAAAGCTTGTAATCGTTCCTGGAGCATAGCTAATTGTGTCGCCATATGGTCTGGCATCTGTTTATTGCCAGTAGCCATTAGCAATTGTTTTACAGAGAGTGAATTGAGTGATCTTCGTTTGCTATAATTCGCTAAGGCCCCACGGTGGGTGCCAAATTGTGGATACGAGTTTTCATTTGAGTCCCATAATCGAGAATCTGGATTTTAAGCGCATTAGCGAACCTACAAAACAAGGGTAGTATGGGCAGGGAGTACTGCCCATCAGTGTGGTGGAAGCCGTAGGCTACAGTCAACTTAGTGGAGGATTTATGAGCTTTAGGCATTTCTTAACTTGGTAACTGTAGAGTCTGTAGGTCCTATTGAACTGGTCTCTTGGTGATATTGGGCTTAGGCTTGTGAGGCCTCTTGGTCTGATATTGGTTCTCACATTGGACTTATTACTAGGTTTCGGGTTTTGTGGTTGACCCCGAAGTGAAATGTCGATTTTACCTTTGGGCCCAAATTTGGCCCATACAAGTATCAAGAGACTTTCCGTTCAAGTAGTGTTCGACATTTCGTTCGAACACAAGTGTCCAGAGACTAATTTGAGTTGTTCTTTCTATCACCGATACGCCGATTACAGGTATCGATATGCCAATCTCGGCACCGGTATGCTGGTTCCATAATTCAAAAAGGGCAAAAAATTTTAAAGCAATTATGTATTTGACCCTAAATGCTATAAATGATAATGCATGATTCTTATGAGCTTAGAAACTTTTAGATAATCATTCACTTACATATAGAATTCTGAGCTATAGACTTGTCTTGCGATTTCATCATTGAGCTCCATCTTCGTAATTCATTTTGCTTCAAAATCTTTTTATCTTGCTTTGTGAATGTGCTTCGAAGCCGTGAGTGTTGCAGCATCAAAATCCTTCAGAGACTATAATGTCACTTACATATATTTTTGCGATGTATAAATATTTATATGGAATTTTTGTGGTGCTGGCTTAGCTTCCTTTGCTCATTTCTCCAGCTTTAGTGATCGATCATTTATAATATACAGATATTACAATTTGAGATTTACCGAGAGTTTAGAAACATCTCTTACTTCTTGATTCCTATTATATAAGGATGATTTATATGTGATCAGGTCAATCTCTATATATATTCACTGATCCAATTTGAGTACCTCTACAGGATAGACCTCAACAGAAAATCGAAGAGTAACGACAACAAGTGATTGGATGCCCGGCCCAAAAAGAGACCCGAGCCCTAGCATAAATGGAGATTCAACATAGCTTCCACATCGAGTTCAAATGGAAGAAAAAAATATGTTGATAAATGAATTTCAATTCGTTGCTCCCACAATCATCGTTGGAGCATTGGAGTGCTCTCCTTGATTTGGGGAGAAAAATAATTCTTTCACTACAACCATTAAAAGCTATTGATATATTGATTTATTTTTTATTAACCATAATTTGGTTAGGGAAGTTGAAAAGCATAAGAAAGAATTAACTATAATTTTAAATGGCCATTTATGATATAATTATTACATTATTTTTAATTATTAACATCGATTTTTAAAGCTCAATAATTGTTAAAGTTGTTATTTTGAATATGAATAGATACCGTTACTAAGTTTATGTATATAAAATATAAAATTTAAGACATGATTCACTACCAGCTTCTTGTATCGTGTGCTAAAATTGGATGCATAATTTTGAAAGAATTATAAAAGAAATTTGTAAATACATAGACAATATATATGTATTAATTTTATTTTCTTTTTCGTATGTAAATTGAATTCCTTTTATTCATATTGAGATTCTTTTTTGTTGAAGCCAAAATTCAATTTTTGGATAAAGATAATTGAATGGACGAGATCTGGGGATGAGATAATTATTGTCTTATCTATATCCACTTAAATTCATAACGGAATGCAGCTCACTTATTCATTCGAGAAGAAATGATATGCTCTCCTTATTTTGATTAAAAGTTACAGATTTTAAATGGCCATTTATGATATAATTAGTCGTTAAAGTTGTTATTTTGAAGACGAATATATACCAGTACTAAATTTATGCATATAAAATATAAAATTTAAGGTATGATTCACTACTAGCTTCTTGTATCGTGTACTAAAATTGGATTCATAATTTTGAAAGAATTATAAAAGAAATTTGTAAATACATATACAATATATATGCATGAGTTATTTTTGTAATTCGTATGTTAAATTCAATTCCTTCTACTTATATTGAGATTCTTTTGTTGAAGCCAAAATTCAATTTTTGGTTAAAGGCAATTGAATGGACGAGATCTAGGGATGGGATCATTATTATCTTATCTATATCCACTTAAATTCATAACGGAACACAACTCACTTATTCATCCGGGAAGAAATGATATGCTCTCCTTATTTTGATTAATAGTTACTAATTTTAAATGGTCATTCATGATATAATTATTAGATTATTTTTAATTATTAGTATTGATTTTTAAAGCTCAATAGTCATTAAGTTGTTATTTTGAAGATGAATATATACCACTACTAAATTTATGTATATAAAATACAAAATCTAAGGCATGATTCACTATTAGCTTCTTGTATAGTGTACCAAAGTTGGATGCATAATGTTGAAAGAATTATAAAAGAAATTTACAAACACATATAGAATATGTATGCATGATTTTTTTCATATGTTAAATTCAATTCATTTTACTCATATTGAGATTCTTTTTTGTTGAAGTTGAAATTCAACTTTTGGATAAAGACAATTGAATGAATAAGATATAGGGATGAGACCATTGTTGGTAAACGAAGAAAATATTGTGGTCATTATGGTCACTGCCGGCGACTTCAAATTAGAGAAAGTAGTAACATGACAACTCAATTGTATGCAAAATATTGTACAAGTTTAAAGACGAGACCTCAAATTTTATCTGAAGAATTTGTAAAATTGCTCATATATATATATATATATATGAATGTATGTATGTATGTATGTTTATATAGACAAGACTTTTGAATTGATTTTGAATGGCGCAATCATCCCACTTAAATTAAAAAAGAGATTTGCAACTGATGAATATGAAAAACTAATTCAATACGTTAACATTGCTGACAGTGTTACTTACTTCAAATTCTCCATCTGGGAGCAGGTATTGGTTGATCAATTACTGAAAATTTTGAAATTATTATTAAAATTAGATACTTATTTGTTTCATTTCTCCATATATACTTTTAAAAATATATATATATATATTTGGTAGGTGTTGGGCTGTTCAATGAACAGGTTAATGAAGTGTTTTGGGTTTGAAATCCTGGCTTGAAATCTGGAATTAATTCTAGTAATATCCATACATTAATTTACATTAAAACACTTAGGAAACAATTGACAAACAAATGTTGCCTAACATAAGCTTATTGTGACATTACAGATTGTTTGAGAAAAATATTGAGGCTGTGTTTATAAAGAGTGATCACTGATCACCTTTAATGAATCTTATAAATAATATCAGATTTAACTCCAAAATAAAAATATGCGATTATTCACTTCCGGATAAGATATTAATTAGGCCCCAAAATGCAATGACCAAAACTGTTGACAAAAGAAGAAATGTCACTCTGTAGCGAAATCGTCCTAGAACGAAGGAGTAAATGACGAAAGCAAGAAGGGAGACGAAGGGAAGAGCGATCAGAGTAATCACTGGATAAAACAGCAATTAGAGCGACAAAAACTCAGAACGACCGAAGCAGCGATCAGAACGAAAACACGTGATGCAGTTGATCTCACGATTACAACACTTAAGCAGTTTTTCCTCCACGATCAAGCAGTTGAGACGCACAGAATCCAGCAGCTACAGGGAGATACTGGAACTGCCCAAGCGGTTTACAAGCTTCATTATAAAAGTTCACTCGTACAAAGAGGAAAAGAACCGATCAAATGAAGACTCAAACGAGCATATTTTTTATTTCTTAGTTTTATAACTTTTAGGACTGTAATTTTTGTGTTTGCGCCCCTTGGAGACTTATTCACTTAATCAAACACCCCTTACTGGGATTTTGTCTCAGGAGGTTTGAACCTTACACGTTTCTCTTTCTTCTTCGCGCATAAAAATTGCACAAACAGTTTTTTGGCCACCACAGTGGGAGATTTGGTGTAAGAAGTGGAGATGCCTCCGAAAAGAAACACTCAAACTGGCTCAAGTCCGGAGGAAGGAGGACTGGAGCAAACCAACCAGCCCCACGTTCCAACTGTAGTGGGTCATTTCGAGGGTCTGGCAGACGCTAGTCGTTACGAACCTATGCGAGAGCTCAGCCCTAATGCGGTCCGCGCGCTGATCGGCGAATTCACACAGGATGTTGTCGAACATGTTAGGCTGCAAAATGCTCATGTCATAGATAAATTTATCTCGACTAGCAATTCACATTATGAAAATATGGCCAAACACTTAAGCTCATTAAACAAATTGATGGCCAAATGTGTAAATGGGGGGACAGCCCTGCCATGGACTACACCTTCCCCTGCACCAAGTAGTCCAGAGGCTGGTCCGAGCAATGTTCCCCCACAAGGAATCACGGTCCCTACAACTTCCAGGGGAGGAACAAGTCTTGGGGACAATGGCCCATATTTAGGGCCAAATTTACACCAAGGGCCAAATATGGCACAACACGAAGTGGTGTTTCCCTAAGGTGTCCAGGTTTCTCAGGGACATAATCACGATTATGTCCCCACTTGTGAGAGGACCACAACCGCCACCCATAGCAATGCCATTTAATGGCAATGACGTGTTAATGGAACAAATGACCGAGATCCTCCAAAATCAATTCGGTTTGGGAGTACGGCCTCTTCAGCGAAGGTATCAGAAGTCATATTCCGATTGGATTGATGTGGCATATCCATGCCCTAGAAACTATAAAATACCAAATTTTTCTCTATTTACGGGGTCTGGGGAAGTTTCTACCATGGAACACATAAGGCGATTTACCTTTCAGTGTGGAGAAGTCACCAATTTCCATAAGTTGAGGTTATTTCACGGCTCACTGTCAGGAGTAGATTTCTCCTGGTATGTCAGTCTGCCGGCCAATTCAGTAGAAAATTGGCAACAAATGGAACAATTATTCCATGCACAATTCTACAAGACCGAATCTGAAGTGGCCCTGGCCGATCTGGCAAACCTGAGGCAGTTACCCGGAGAGTGGGCCGAGACATTCTTACAGAGGTTTAAAGTGGCTCGAGGCCGATGTTACGTGCCTTTGCCAGAAAAAGAATTCGTGAGAATCGCTCAAAGTTGCCTCAATTTCGACTTGAAAAAGAAATTTCAAGATCGTGAATTTTGGGACCTCCCCCAACTCATCACTAGTGTGGTGCGTTATGAACGATTACTAAGGGAGGAAGAGCAAATGAAAAATTCTAGCAAAGGGACATATTACAGGAACATCGATTATGAAGTAGGCGAAATGGACATCGAATCAGCCGACTTGTGTTTGGCCGAATTGGTTAAAGGGAAGCCGTACGTTTGTAAAGCGTGGGCCGAACCTCAAGCCAAAGAAAAGAACGATAAAAAGAGTATAAACTTCTCTTTTGATATCACAAAAGTCGATGCTATTTTCGACCAGTTACATAAAGACAAACAAATTAGTTTGAGCGAGCGCCATACATTGCCAAGCGCCTAGCAAATCGGCGGGAAAAATATTGTAAGTGGCATAATGCGTGGTCCCATTCAACTAATAACTGTCTTGTTTTTCGGAATATTTTGCAGGATGCTATAGAATCTGGATGAATAACATTCGAAAAAAGATGCCAGTGGACGACAACCCGTTTCCAAAGCCAGTGGAATTAAACATGATCAACTCGGATCTTACCAAATTGAATTTGCCAAAATTCAAGTTGGTCCCAGATGAAGAACAGGATGGTCATCGTCCAACGCTCTGGAAAGGATTAAAGCACCCAAAAAATGGGACGAAACAGACGACGAAGAACCCCCTATCGTCATTCAGTTCGGCAGTATGCCACCGGTTGTAGCCAACCATTACTTGTTGCCTGAAAAAATCAAGGGGGACAACAGTGATGAAGCTGGGACAAGCGAAGATGTCTATGAGGCTGATGAGACAGAATTTACAGCGCTCTCGATAACGGATAGGGAAGCTTCAGATGAAGAAATGACCAACATAGAAGAAGAAATAGACATCAGGACCGAAGCACGAAGAAGGAGGATATCACAAAATCGGCTTCTCAAAGAATTATATGAGGCCGACAACCCTGCAGTCGGAACGTTAGGAAAGGACTTGGGATGATCTCCATACCTCGTCTTATATGGGACGCCCAAAATAAAACGGACCATCACTAGGGCAGAAAAGCGAAGATTAACCGTCAATAATGTTTCGCACAATGCACCAGTCACGTTACCACCTTCTGGATGGGACACGGGAGGAGAAATACCTCGGACCAATGACGGAAGTGAGCAGGATAGGCCTATCAGGGGAGGTGATATTCCCAAAGCCACCACCACAAATGACAAAGCACCTGCGGCCGTTGTATGTAAAAGCGAAGGCTAATGGGATACCTATCACCAAGGTATTGATTGAAAATGTGGCAGCCATCAATGCAATTCCGGTTAGGATGTTAGGGTGTTTAGCAAAGTCGGAGGATGACCTCATCCCTACAGAAGTGGTGCTAACAAGTTTCAATGAAGGGGCGACAATGACCAAAGGGGTCGTCCCACTAGACTTGTAAGTGGGAAGTACTACAAAAACAGTAGTATTCTTTGTTATAGACGGGCCAACAACATATAAAATGCTCCTAGGACGGGATTGGATACACGGCAGCCGGTGTGTTCCTTCATCTCTTCATCAGTGCTTACTTTTCTGGAACCAGAGAGACGAAGTGGAAATAATACATGCCGACAATAAGCCTTTTACAGATAACAATTCGGCCGAATACTTCATGTACGAAGGGAATTACGGGCGACCAGAGTTATGAATGAAGGGGAAAGTTCGACCATTGTGGCTCAAAATGAAGCCATACCCCGCAGGTCTGCTAATGATTTGTTCGCGCAAACAAGGCCAATCACAGTGGTCTCTGGAGAGCCATCACACAACGATTTAAATGAAGAGCAGACAGAGTAAGGAACAAGCCGCCCTTGCGGCCACTAAGGCCAATCTAATGGCCTATATAGCAGAATGAGAAAATGAGGCCGAAGCTCAGGCCGCGATTTCGGCCCTGAGAGATAAACTGCTGGCACACCAGACGGAAGACATGATAAGAGAGGCATGTGGGGTAGATTGTTTGCTGGAAGAAAGTCACAAGAGCGAACTGGAAGAAGAAGAATACGCTCTGAACGGACGAAATAAGGCAAGCATGTCAAGGGCACATGATGTATTGGATGAGGTAAATCTGGGAAGCGAGGACGATAGACGCATCACTTACATCAGCAAGGATCTAGAGGTCCAGGTACGCGAAAAAATGATCCATTTATTACAAAAATACAAAGATTATTTTACTTGGGACAACAATGAAATGCTTGGTTTAGATATGACGTTAGTAGAGCATAGGTTGCCAATCATGCCAAGCCATAGAGCACATAGGCAGCCTCCACGAAGGTTTGCACCCAATGTCATGTCTGATATTAAGAAAGAGGTTGAACGCCTTTTGGAGGTAAAATTTATTAGGACGACCAGATATATAGAATGGTTGTCAAATATCGTCCCGATCATGAAAAAGAATGGAAAAATAAGAATCTGTATAGACTTTAGGAATTAAACCTAGCAACACCAAAATATCAATACCTCATACTGACGGTAGATTCCCTGGTAGATTCCACGGCAGGGTATCAAGTATATTCTTTTATGGATAGATATGCGGGTTATAATCAGATCTTCATCACTGAAAATGATATACATAAAACAGATTTTAGGTGCCCAGGTTCTTTAGGGTATTATGATTAGGTAGTAATGTCGTTCGGCCTAAAAAACGCTGGGGCCACTTACCAGCGGGCCATGAACTTAATCTTTCATGACATGATTGACAAATTTATAGAGGTCTATGTGGACGATATAATGGCTAAATCTGTGACCATGGAAGAATATTTTAGCCAGTTAGCAATGGCTTTTGAGCGAATGAGAAAATTTAAACTTAAATTGAACCCTGCTAAATGTGCTTTCGGGGTGTGTGCAGGAAATTTCCTAGGTTTTCTAGTACACCAACGGGGGATTGAGATTGACACTAATAAATCCTGGGCAATCACCGAAGCCAAACCACCCCAAAATAAGAAGGAGTTGCAGAGATTTTTAGGAAAAATTAATTTATTAAGACGATTTATCTCTAATTGTGCAGGAAAAACTAAAGTGTTCTCCTCCTTGTTGAGGTTAAAGAACAAGGACGAATTCGTCTGGACCGAAGAACATCAGAAGGCTTTCGACAGCCTAAAGAAATATTTTCATCACAGCCACCAGTGATGGTACCCACTGTGCCTGGACGGCCAATGAAGTTGTACATATCGGCCGAAGAATAGTTAATAGCTGGGATGATCGCGCAAGACGATGACATGGACGTCGAAAGATCCATTTATTATATTAGCAGACAATTGCTGAATTATGAATGTAATTATTCTCCAATGGAAAAATTATGTTTGGCTTTGTATTTTACATGTACTAAACTACGAGCCTACCTTAGGCTGAATATAGTGTACTTATTCACTAAAGTTAATATAATAAAGTACATGTTTTCTCGTCCTATCTTCCATCAAAGAGTTGGTTTCTGGTCATCATCACTATCAGAATTTGATATACGACATGAGCCCCAAAAGGCTGTAAAAAACCAAGCTTTGGCCGATTTCTTGGCGGACCACCTCTGTTTGAGTACCATTAGAGAAATAGAAATGGAATTAGACGAATGCAGTCTGAAACCATGGACGATGTATTTCGATGGGTCCAGCACAATGAAGGGAGCTGGGATGTGGATAGTCTTAGTTATCCCATTGGGAGAATCGTTCCGTTTCTTAATCAGGTTGAACGAATATTGCACTAACAACCAGGCCGAATACGAAGCCTTGATATTTGGGTTGGAAATACTCCACAATATGGGAGTAACACACGTGTCTATTAAAGGAGACTCGCAACTAGTGATCCAACAGATAACATGAACCTTTAAATACCAAAGCCCATCAGTCATGACACTATTGGATATGACCAAAGAGTTGGTAGATCAATTTGACCATGCAGAGTTAGAACACGTTCCGAGGGCGAAGAACGAAGTGGCCAATAATTTGGCCCAAGCAGTTTCCGGAAACAAGCAAACAAACATAGATGGTATATATAGAAGCGACGAGGTGAAGCCGGCCTTGATAAGACGAAAAAGGGGGACAGATGTCATGACCGTTGAAATTGAAAATGAGGACGATTGGAGGAGCGAGATGAAAGAATTTTTAAAACTACCCGAAAGGGGAAAGATCGAAGGCTGAAACTCAAAGCCTTGAATTACGTGGTATCATTAGATGCGTTGTATAAAAAACGCCAAGATGATCTGTTGTTGAAATGTGTAGGGCCATCGGAGTCCAAAACAATCATGGCCGAGATACATGAAGGTGTTTGTGGGGATCACCAGGCCGGAATAAAGATGAGATGACTGATTATACGGAGCGACTATTATTGGCCGAAGATAGGAGAATCATGCATCTCATATGCCAAATGATGTATTGCTTGTCAGAAGCATGGGCCCATTCAGAGGGCACCCACAACCGAAATGATCCCTGTCATTAAACCATGGCCATTCATAGGATGGGCGATAGATTTGATAGGACAAATCTATCCTGCATCAAGCAAGAGGCATACTTTCATCATCGTTGCTACCGAATTTTTTACCAAATGGGTGGAAGCTATTCCGGTAGTGGAAATATCCCAAGAGCGGATCATCAAGTTCATAAGAGAGCATATCATTCACCGATTCGGTATACCGCAAACAATAATGGTAGACCATGGCACTTCATTAAATGTTGAGAAGGTAAAAAGCTTCCTAGCCGAATACGGGATCATGTTGGTGACACCACTCCGTATTACCCTCAGTCAAATGGTCAGGCAGAATCATCAAATAAAACCCTTCAAGGGTTGATTCGAAAGATAGTGACTGACAACGCTAGGCGATGGGATGAATGTTTGAGTCAGGCTCTATGGGCCTATAGGACGTCACCACAAACAAGTACCTCGGTCACGCCATTTCAGTTAGTATATGGTCAAGAGGCTGTACTACCAATAGAAATGAATATCGAATCCACTAGGGTGATGTTGCAAAAAGAGTTGACAAATGAAGACTACAAAGAAGCAATGATCCAGAATTTACTGGAATTGGACGATATTAAATGCGATGTGCTAAATCTCTTAGAGGCACAAAAGAGAAAAATAGCCAAGGAATATAATCTCAGAGTCATGGCTAAATCGTTCAGAAAAGGTGAAGTAGTATGGAAAACTATATTGCCACTTGGTACTAAAGATCCGGCATACGGAAAATGGTCGCCTAATTGGAAAGGCCCATTCGAGGTAAAAGATGTGTTGCCAAATGGGGCCTATCATTTAAAAGATTTAAACGGAAGGATGCATGCTAGGGCGATAAATGGCAAATACTTGAAAAAATATATGCCCTCACTATGAGAGCATGAAAATGTAATGTCTTTGCAATAAAAACAAAATACAGTAACATAATAATATATTTTCATTAATTCAGGACGAAATCATCCTCAAAAGTACAAAGATGGTACGATCTAACGTCTTACAAAGCATTATTGGCTTCGGCCCGAAGATCGCCGGGCAATCCCTTTATGGCTGAGAGCGTCTCCCTCATCAGATGTCATTCCTTCTGCACTTCCGAATCCGCCGTCTCTAAATCAGCCGAGCTCTTCTCGAAATCGATGCAGGCCAAACCTTCGTACTCTGCCAAAGAAGTATCCACTTCCGTTACTAGAGCGGCAATATCCCTCCTCTTAGCCTCTCTCCTCATACGACTCTCCTATATAAGACGTTGGATTTCCTGCAATTATCGCTCTAGGTCCAGGAGAATCGATTCCTCAGTCACCATTTCATTCATGGTCTCCCTTAGGGCTTGGTGAAGGGCGTCAAGAGAACCGCGAAGCGTTTATTTCTTCACTATAGAAGAACGAAGCCCAAACCTTTGACTATGTATATTGCGATATCGAGAGATAAGGGCCGTTATATCATTCTGCAGTTCTTGGAGGAAGAGACGATCATCCATTGATATAAGAAAGGCATGAAGGGCTAGTAGTCGGCTTAATTTGGAGGAACTTCTGACTAATTGGAGGATGTTTTCTGGCAGAGCGGCCTGGCCAATCTCCAACATAGTAAAAGAAGCATATTGGCCGATGATCTCCCGAAAGACCTCCAGGTCCGTACTGGCTCCGGCTGAAGGCGAGGAAGGCCAAAGTGGCTCAGAAGGCAATCGTCCAAGGTGATCCAAAATGTTCTGGACTGATTACAGCAGCGGGTCGGATGCCTGTGTACAAAGAAGAAATTAGCAGATGTAAACTGGAGTAATAAACTAAAGGAAGAGGGAAAAAGACTTACCACCCCAGGCCCAGTATTCGAGCTAGATGGCCTATCCGCCGATGCCTCAAGAATATCAACATGCGGCTGCACAAGTTCTTGCTGAAGAGCCGAAGGCGAAGGAACTGAAGATGATTGCTGAGGAAGAACGGGAAGTGACGGCCGTTCAGGAGACACGGCCCGAAGGGGCGACGGCTCAGCAATAGGGGCTTCCAGTAGCAATACCGGTTCTTCCCCAGGAGATTGGACTGATTGAGCGGGAGACAATGGCCGTTCAGAGACAACAGATGGTTGAACTGGAGAAGCAGATGCTGCCGGCCGAAGAATTGAGGAGTGAGGAGCCGAAGATGACGGCTGGTCAAGTACAGAAGGTTCATGTGTCAAAGGTGCATGAGACATCGCCCGAAGAGGAGAGGGCGGAGAAGCAGAAGATGACTGCTGTCCAGGGGCCGAAGTTGGTTGCGCCAAGGAATCCGGAGATGCTGCCTGTGGCGTCGGTTGTTGCGGTACGGTTGTGGGATGAGCATCTGCAGGAGAATCATAATCAGAGGAATCAGAAATATAAACGACCTCCTCTTCTTCATAAATGCGATGAAGTACGTCGTCTTTATACATAGACCGAGCCTCCTCTAATAACTCCAATTCGGCCAAACTATAAAGGTCGTCTACGTCCCGGTAACTCCCCATAAGCCCTGTGGCGGACATTCTGTGTACCAAGGGGAAAAACTGTTTGAGATGACGCCAAAGTGGCCCATCATTCGGCCAAATAGGTTCGGGCATGTCTTCCTCGTCATCCGGGTCCTGAACAATTGGCACATGATTGTCCATAGAAGGAGACTCGAATAACGGATGGTCTCTTGAGATTTCCTCAACACCTGGACGCGAGCGACCAAACTCTATACATAGCTCTATACCTTGGGGGTCGGCTCTAGACGACGCACCAGTAACAACTGTCTCGCCCTCTTCTGGCGGTTGTTCCACAATTGGAGCCTCAACTGCTTCGTCGTCGTCCGAGGGAAGCTGAACGACCGGGACCACATTGGGATCGGCCTCTCCAGATGGACCTTCGACCATGGGAGTTTCGGGCACTGGAGTTTGGGTCGTTTCGGGCACGATAGATGGCGGCTCCGATCTCAGCACCTACACAAGATACAAAATTTATAAGACTTCAACATATCTTAGACCGATGTACAAGAAAGACGAGAGTTTCATATCGTACCTTGGGACGACGTACTAGCGACACGTCTGAATCAGAGTTATGGCTGGGGGAAGGCTGTATCCTTTTTGCTTGTTTGATTTTCTTGAGTTTGATCATTTCGGCTGGTTTCTTTGACCCCGCCGGCTCAGAAGACTTAGAAGATATTTGGATGGTGGAGAACGCCCTCACAGAAGGCAAAGAAAAGAATCGTTCACGGCCAGATGTCCAGAAACGATCAAAAGAATAATGAACCGATGTATAAGAAGTAAAGGGAACTATAACAAAAGAAGAAAGCAAAGAATGAATCTCCGACAAAGAATCATCTACGTCAGGGACCGAAAGGACTTTAAAACGGTCCGACGAAGTGGAGCGCGTATGAAAGAATGGAATAGGCCATCCTTGAACGAGGCCAAGCTGACTGGCAACAAAGTTGGGCGAATACACCTCGACTCTAGCCTTACCATTGGCCCCGGTCAGGATATCATGAATCAGGTCGCGGCTGCATAAAAACTTACGCCATATGCAAAGACCTGACTCGTCCTCTTCCGACTGAGGAATATCATGAACGAATGACGGGCTGTCCACCATAGAAAAAAGGGAAAAAAGAGGGAACCCGAGAGAAGGTATAGAAATATTCGAAAGCAGTACGAATGAGAAGAGAAGATGGCTGAAGTTGGGCAAAAAGAAGACCGGTACAATGATAAGAATGATTTGAGTCAATCGTACCGAAAACAGGGAAGTAGGCTCGGAGCCAAAGCTGAACGAGCCATAGAGGGCCAAAGGCAATTGGTGAAGCCCCCGACGAAGTTGTTTTTAAAGGATGACCAAACCACGATAAATGGCGGCCAACATGAAAGATGCCAGGTCCAAACGACGACCATTGGCAAGGTCAGAAGAGATAGGTGTTGGGTTTCTACTATAGTCCCAGGATCAATTCAAGCAATGAAATCATGTGTGAATACAATAAAAAGTATGGCGGAATCATACTTACATAGATCGGATTTGGCGATGTGTTGAACACAAAAATCTTCAAGCTTTCGGCAATGGTCATTTTGTGCTCCTTGTCATTTTCGGTCACCACCTCCATGGATGCTCCAAGCTCCAAGCTTTGTGTTGTGATTCCATGCTCATGAATAGGATTCCCTATCACCTTTGGATGACCCTTCATATGCTAGCATTGGAAAGATTTGGCACAAATCTTCCATCCATTTCTTGTTATTTTCGGCCTAGCCAAGAAAATGGAGAAAGAAGAAGTTTGGCCCTTGGCCGATTGTGGGAGAGAGAGAGAGAGGAGGAAGTGTGTTGGTTGTGTTTTGGTTTTCAAAACCTAAAATGAACTTATCCAAAAGTGTTACCAATTTTTGGTATTAGGCTTTCAAAGTCAAACCAAATTTGGAGCCAAATTTTGCAATTAATGCCTTCCAACTACTCACATCACTCATGAATAGTGACTGGTTGTCAATCACTCAAAGTGACAAGACATCCATCACTTGAATGACGAGTGATGTGACGCGTGATGTGACTTGTGGCCGCACTTTAATTCGAAATGCGAGTGGGCCCGCAAACACTCCCGGACTCGGGTTCGCTAATTCCGAATTAACGAATTTTCTGTTGCGACGTAATTAAATCAAATTCAATTAAATAATTATGCCTAGCAAAATTACTATTCACATCGCTAGCGAATTAATTCTAAATTAACTCGTTCGCCCGAATTAAAATCTAATTTTAATTCCGCGTCGAAATCCAATTTCGTATAATATATCGAATATATTATTTTATCGATTAATTCCAAATTAATCGTTCTCTCTCTTTTAATAATATTTTATCCCAGATAAAAATATCTCTGTAATTAATCCCAGATTAATTTTCTCTCTCTTATAATTAATCTCAGATTAATAAGAGCGAGTCATACATCATCGGTGAATCTTCGGGAAGTGACCCATGAGATCCCCGGATATGTTGGCATTAAATCTGGTCGTCGGACTATCCGAACACGTACGTACCTAGTACTACGTTTTACTGATTTACAAGACATGGTTGGCTTCTAGCAAAGCACCGTGCCTACCCAATTCTCCAGAAATATTCTTAAAGGAATATGTGATCTATATCAGGCGTAGTATACATAGTATTACGTATTGTGATCCAGTATCGAATGTCACGTGCAAGGCCTGGGGCTGGAATTGTGTCTGCCCCGTACGAAGCACATATCGGATCTCTGGTAACTAGTCTCTATAATCGGATAATCATGACCTAGTCATATTATCCCGATGACTGCAGTACATAAGAGCACCAGTTTCGTATCCTACGTGATCATCATCTCCACTATGACTGGAGTGATACTTCCGTCTTGACATCACACCCAATACACTACGATTCTCAATATACCCAGAAGAGGCGTACACAGAACCTGTTAAAGCCCTGGATGACCAAAACTAAAGTATATTGATTGTCGCAAGTATTAGCGGTGCAAGTATCAGTTAAGACCAAATACACCTACCCTGATTCGGACTTCCATAGACACATATTCATACTACCAATGGAATTCCGAGGGTCTATCCAGAGCGAAGCTATTTCCGTACCATCATAAACATAACCTCCTATTACACTTGCATGAGTATCCTATACCCAAATATATGAGAACAATGTAGTTATGCTCCCACACGCGCACAAGTGTAATACTAGTCTTTTACGCATTATCGATGTCTAATCTCGATAATACTATGACTAGGGATATTTAATGATTAAACCTTTATGGATTGATAATGTCTCATATCATCTCAATCCAGAACTAATCATATGGACCTTTTATCATTTATACATCTTGGTAATCTAATTACAAATGATAAAAGAGCAATTTCCTTTGTCACATAGTTAATTTGTACAACAACACCATGATCTGTACAAATAGTGATGCTATGGGTCATAATTGTCCAACAATCTCCCACTTGGCCTATAGCCAATCACTCAAGTGTCCTACACCCAAACTATGTATGGTTCGCTCAAACTTCTGCTGAGGAAATGCTTTCATCAGCGGATTTACATGGTTATCATCTGATGCGATTTATTCGATCATCACATTGCCACGATGTATGATCCGAACGAATCAGATGAATATTTGAAGTTGATATCTGGATCATTGATGAGACCATTAATTCTTTAGCCTGTGTTGTAGTCTAGCTCAGCTGCTAACAGAACTACTCTTAATCTGATTAGGATTATTGTCAATCCAGAAGGCTTCTATTGCTGCCTCAGCTGCATCAATATTCCGCTTTTGTTGTTTATTCGGTAACAATATCTTGCTTGGAAGATTTCTAGCTCACTGCGCTGTTATTCAAACTGTATGGTACCTTTATTACGACTTATAGTTGTTTTATCGGTTTGGAAACTTGCAGCAGTGATCCCAGTCACTTCAAGTTCACATTCTCCATAGTTTAAGACAGCATCCTTAGTTCATCTAAGAAACTAAAGGATGTTCTTAACATCAATCAAGTGACTATCACTTGGATTGGCCTGATTGTGACTTCATATGCTCAAAGCATATGAGACACCAGGTCGCGTACATTTATTTCAATGTACTAGTTCTCGGAGAGTATTAACAACTTTAAATCTATCTCAGTAGATCTTTATTCCTAGAATAAAGATTGTCTCTCCCAAGAATTCTACGGAGAATTTTCATGAAAGCCAAGCTTTCACCGATTGTATTATGGGAATATCATTTCCAAGAAATGATATGTCATCATTACTTAGGACTGTCATTGTCAGTATGCTCCCACTAACCTTCTTATATACACAAGAATTTTTCATTTTGAATTAAATCATACACCATTATGATTACATCAAAACGATAATTCCAAGAACACTATGATTGCTTCAATCCATCCATGGATCAAATAACCTACAAACCTTGTTTGCTAGTTTTGGTATGACAAAACCGTCAGGATGTTGTAAACATCCTCCAAAAGGTTTCCTTTTAAGGAAAGCGATTTTTACGTTCCTGCTGCCATATTTCATAAATGAAACATGCAGCATTAGCAAGCATTGTCCAAATGGATTTAACCATGACAACAGGTAAAAGGTTTCGTCGTAATCGACAAATGTTCATAACGATACCTTTTCGCTATAAGCCTAGCTTAGTACGTTGGTATGTTGCCTTCTATGTTTGTCTTCCTTGAAGACTTATATAGTACCAATAGGCACAATGCCTTTCGGTACAACAACCAGTGTCTAAACTTGGTTGGTATACATAAAATCTATTTCGGACTTCATGGCACGTTGCCATGATAGGGAGTCGATACCTTGTATCACTTCCTCATACGTAGTCAGTTCGTATTCCTCATTAAGATTGACATCTTAATGAGGTGAGATCAGAAACTCATACCTCCCAGTTGTTTTCTGACTCTCTCCAACTAACGTGGTTCTTGTGTGTATTCGAAGATTATTGGTATAGTTTCATCCCTGATGAACTATTTGTGTTCCATTAAGGAATCGATGTCTGGAATAGTATTACTCCGATTTTCATCGAGTTTTACTTTCCTCCCACTTACCACTGCATATAGGTATTCCTCTTAGGAAAACCGCATGGCGAGCAACAATTACATTGTTCTTCTGTGAGTTGTATAAGTACTATACTTTGGTTTCCCTAGGATAACCCAAAATTTAGGCACTTATCCGATTTGGGTTCTAGTTTGGTATCATCCAAACATATGCCTAGCATACCGAAATCTTCAAGAATCAGAAAACCCGATTTCTTTTCTGTTCATATCTAATATGAAGTCCGTCTAACAGATTTTTATGGAACCTTATTCAAAATAAGTTTTGCACTGTTTAATGCGTATCCA
>SKCR01031981.1:0-142149 GCA_019454045.1 Zanthoxylum bungeanum
TTTAATTAGCGTCGACATACTATATTCGACGCTAAAGTAGAGACATATAGCGTCGAAATACTATATTCGACGCTAACGTAGAGACATATAGCGTCGCAATACAATTGGCGACGCTATATGTAAGACATATAGCGTCGACTAGAGTATTTCGACGCTAAATAATTTAATTTTTATGTAGCGTCGAAATATAACATTCGACGCTAAAGTAAAGACATATAGCGTCGACATACAATTGGCGACGCTAAATGTAAGACATATAGCGTCGACTATAGTATTTCGACGCTACATAAAAATTAAATTTCCCGGAAAAAAACCCTAATTTTTCAATAACCCGCCTAACAATTAGCGTCGAAGTAATTGACATTTAGCGTCGAAGTAATCGACGCTAAATGTCCTTTACATCCCTAAAACCAGTGCTTCTCTTCTTCCTCGGCTCAGAAGCAAAAAACTCATTCATAACATAGTTATACTATTAATCATTACGTTAATATTTCAACAATATCTAAAGAGTAATTAAAATCAACAACCATACATTAATCCATAAAATTATTCATCCATCAAAAATACTGTAACTTCATAATTAATCACTATTATCGTCGGTATTTGAGGATTCGTGACTGGAATCGAAGTCATCTTCAGTTTCAAATTGTTCTTCACTTGCTACTTCAACGCTCACTTCAGAATGAGGAATTAGCTCAACGTCTGTACTAGATCGAGTTAATGTTATATTTTCAGGAACGTTGACAGTTGGTCCAACAAATATCTGTTCAGGAACTTCAAAATTGTCAGAGACTTCTTGTATTTCATCTGATATGTCAACTCTATATTTCTCCTGCGTGTCCCAAATGGCCCTATGTTGTAACTTTTCTACCACCATCCATCCAGTTCCTAACTTAGGATCAGGTATATATATCACTGAACGTGCTTGCGTACAAAAAATGTATGGATCATTCTTGTACCAACAACGTTGAACATTAATTGACGTGAGATGATTACTAACTTGAATTCTCCTCTTTCTGGCATTAGTGTCAAACCACTTACATTGGAATAGCACAGTATGTCGTCTAGGTCGATATATGAACTCAATGACCGATTGCAATACGCCGTAGAAGTCAATTACATCTGAGCCGTGTTCTCCTTGGACTACAATTCCAGAATTTTGAGTCACATGATTAACATCTCGCTGTTCGGTATGAAATCTAACTCCGTTGA
Source organism: Zanthoxylum bungeanum (assembly GCA_019454045.1). Lineage (NCBI taxonomy): Eukaryota > Viridiplantae > Streptophyta > Magnoliopsida > Sapindales > Rutaceae > Zanthoxylum > Zanthoxylum bungeanum. The sequence goes on from SKCR01031981.1 coordinate 1,213, forward strand.
CAATACATCCACTGTACTCATACGCCTGCATTTGAGGCCCATAAGCCAAAGAAACCAACGAGGATTGCGAGTCCAATTGACCATTTTCCACTTGATTAATAATCTGACAATGAAATATATGTGTTAATATAACAAACTGAAATGTCTAATGTTAGGATCAAAATAAATATAAAATATTATAACTTACAGTTGTCTCAAACCATTTAGGAAATTCTTTTTTGTGGGTTTCATCAACATTATGGTCACCAGCAATTTGTAGCATTGTTAGATGTTGCCTACAATAAATTATCACGGTTAATGTATGGAAAAAATTCAGTAATGATGCACCAGAAAAACTTACGTTAAATACGGTTGCACTTCATCACAATTATGAAGAGGTTATTTAGGGGGTGAGTTCGGTAACGCAGCGGAAGCGGTGAAAATCCGATTTTCAGATTTCAAAACTTTTTCTCGGATAAATTAAATAAACATATTTATTTAATATTCCAATAATCAAATTATGAAAATAAATTCAATAAAACAATTTTAAGTGAATTTACCGAAATACCCTTGCTTTGTATTTTTGTCCGTTTTAGTCCGAAATTGATCCAATCAATTTTGAATGATTCTAAATCATTTCTAAGATGAACTTATGATGTTCAAAACATCAAAACACCAAAGCAACCAAAATCCCCAATTTCCCTTCACAATGCCGAGAGCACCATTTGGTGCCAAGATTGACCATTTGGTCATTTCATGCTTCAAAACTCATCCAAATGAAATCCAATCAACATGAAACTTTGCATGCATCATATACACACCCAAATGCTCAACATATATGAAAACCCCCAAATTTGGAATAGGTTATAAACCCTAATTTTTCAATTTCCACAAATTGGACACATTAGGCCATTTACATTAAATCAAATGTTTCAATCATCAATCTTTCAACTAATTCAAGTCTCAACACAATGAAACAACTCAAGATCAAATCTAGGTCATTTAAGAGTGGGTCAACAACTCTAGAATAGCAACATGGTTTCATAAACCTTAAAAGAATACATATAACTACACTAGTTACATTCTTTGTTCATCATACATGCTCAACACTTTCAAACAAATTCCCATCATCAAAAACACAAGAAATAAAGAAAAGAATAACTTAAGAAACTCACAAGATGTAGCCTAGATCCTAAGGAACAAATTCCTTTCTAATAGTAAGTTTAAGAAACTTACAAAATCCAAGCTTTTTCTTTAAGTTTATCTTTTCTCCTTCACTTTCTTTCTTTGTCTTTCTTCAATGGAGTTTTGTTTTTGGTAAAGTGTATATTAGGTTAAGTGAAATGAAAAATGAAAAACAATTTATATGTGTAACAATTACACCTTGGCCGAAATTAATAGCCAAAAACAAGAAATTGTAATTTCAATTTCATTTCAATTATCATTATATCAACTTGCATAAATATCTTCCAACACCTTTATTAGATATTTATTTAAGTCAAATATGGCAACTAAAGTCATTTACTTAATATATCCTAAAGTAAAATATTTATATTTTAATTAATTTAATCATTTAACAATTAAATAATTAATTAATTAATCAAATACAAATATATTAAATATATGTATAATATTTTCATTAAATATTAAAAACATATATTCATTTAGGAAATAAGTCAAATATCTCATTTTGACTATTAATTAATGTGTATTTAAATTAATCAAGTATTAAATGTAAATACACAATAATTACGTAAATGACTATCCAGTCCCTTTTGCACGTATCTACCGTTTAACCTTTAAACGACTTTATAAATAATCAATATTATTTATTTATGTTGCTCTAGTGCTCTACGAGTATGTTTCATTATTGAGACTCTCTAGGTTCAGGTATATCCGTCACGAAATCAAATTTCATGTCCATAATCTATCCACCCGTATATTATGACGATCACGGATAATCTCGCTAAACCATACAGGTCGAGGTCATGGCAAATGTATAATTCCTCCGTCACAGGTATCCGGATAAATCCCAGAGATATAGATGTTAACGTCAAATCTCTATCGGGACTATCCAGTCGACTATTCTATTAGCAATCTCAAAAAGAATGTTTAGAACTAGCTTCTAAACTTACCACGGGCCCATGGTTTTATCTGATTGCTAATCATATGGACTACATATGCTCTGGTACACAGAACTGACGGATCCTATCTTGACACACATAGGACACCCTGAGGATCTGTCTACACCCAACGAACAGGCGGAGGTCTGATCTAAATAGATCGGTGACGTGACTGCCTTCTAAGTGTAGAAGATGTCTCATGTGCCCACAATGGCATCTTAAGTCTAAGAATCACAAGTGCTACTCAACCCAAGAAGATTCTTATTGACGCTGGTGTACCATCCATTAAGAATCTTCGGTGAGTAGTTCAGTGTTTATCCGCTATAAACACCTACACGTCTATACTAGTCTCCAAGACTAATGGTTCATTGAGAAACCATTGGAATCATATATTCCAGTATACGACATGTACCGGTCTCAACGGGTTTACTGTACTGACCAAGTAGTGTAAACCTTGACCAGGAACTGTCTGAGAATGACAACGTCATGATACATCTCAATGTCCGTTGCGACGCTTTTGCAACTGTATCATGACTAATCATTCTAGGGTCATTACGTCTTTACCATATAAAAGAATAGATTATATTATAGAAACTACATATATTATTACTGATAATAACGTTTTACAGAAGTATTTAACAAAAATACAACCGGGAATTGGCGCTCTGAGCACCAACCCCTACAATTACTCAATATAAACCAATGCGCACGTTGAACTTCCTGACGGGTTGGTAATTTGACACCTACTGCCCCAAATGGTCTGTAATTTTGACAGAACACTGTGATCTCTTGGCTATTACTTGCATCTCCATCATAGTTTCGTGGCCGATGATTGAAATGAGTTTCAATATTCTGCATGTACATCGAACAAAATGTTATTGCTTCATTTATTATAACAGCTTCAGCTATTGAACCTTCAGGTCGTGCCTTGTTTTTGACATATTGTTTGTAATCTCCCAAAGCTCTGCAGATATGACACAAGTTTTTGCATTAACACTAAATTCTATGCAAATAAAAACGGTTACAAATTTTCTTATATAAAACTGTATATATATATATATATATATATATATATATATATATAGTACCTCTCAATGGGATACATCCATCTGTAATGGACAGGACCTCCCTTTCTAGCTTCATCCGGTAAATGCACAGCCAGATGTACCATGACATCAAAGAAAGCGGGTGGCAAAATTCGCTCCAGCTTGCATAGGATTATCACGATTCCTCGCTCAAGGTCGTCAATAACAGATGTGCTTAATGTCCTCTGACACAATTGTTTAAAGAAGCCACATAGATCAAGTACGGCGTCGCATACATTCGGGGGGAGATAAGGTCGAATGCCAACAGGAAGGAGAATCTCGAGCAGCACATGACAATCGTGACTCTTTAATCCCGTTATTGTATCATCTCTGACCCAACGCCCAATATTGGATGCATAATTATCAGGGAATTTAACCATTTTCAGCCAATCACAGAATGATTTTCTCTCCGATTGATTGAGCACATAACTAGCAGGAGGCTTAATAAAACCTCGAGAGGAGTCTTGTAAATGCAATTCACTGCGAATTCTAAGATCTTGTAGGTCCAATCTAGCATTTACAGTGTCTTTTGTCTTACCGGAATATTGAATAGTGTACCCACTAAACTCTCACAAATATTTTTCTCTATATGCATTACATCCAAATTATGTCGCAAACTCAGAGTCCCCCAATATTCTAACTCAAAGAAAATATTTTTCCTGTCCAATTCAACTCTTCAGGTAACCGTTTTCGATTTTTATCTCTATTATTAGGATGTTTACCTGGTGTGCTGTCTTTGAGATGTTGATGTTGGCAAAGTATGTCAAATGCAGACAATCGACTGGGCTTACTCTGAGGTTCATGTTGCCCGTTAAATAATTTACTCCTCCGCCAAGGATGACTCGACTCAAGAAATCTCCTGTGCCCCGTGTATCCGATTTTATTCCGTAATCGTTGCGAAGGTGTATGATCCGCACAAACTGGACATGCCATGTATCCCTTAGTGCTCCATCCAGATAATGAACCATAGGCTGGAAAATCATTAATGGTCCATAATAATGCGGCATGCATCTGAAAATACTGCTCTGAAGCTGCATCATAGGTATGCACACCCACATTCCATAATGTTTGTAACTCCTCGATCAATGGTCTCAAGTAAATATTTATATCTTTACCAGGTGAACGTGGACCAGGGATAAGCAATGACATAAACATGAACGGATCCTTCATACATTTCCATGGAGGTAAGTTATATGGAATGACAATAACGGGCCAGATGCTATAAGAGTTGTACATATTCCCAAATGGGTTAAAACCATCAGAGGCAAGACCTAACCTGACATTACGGGGGTCCTCAGCGAAACGGGGGTACATGTCATCAAATTCCTTCCATTCGGTTCCGTCCGCAGGATGTCTAAGTATGCCCTCCGCACCGATCCTCTTTTCATGATGCCACATCATATCAGTCGCTGTGTCGTGACATGAACAATCTCTGCAGCCTGGGCGTTAAAGGGAAATATCGCAATATCTTTTGAGGCACTTTCTTCCCCATACCACGGACTTTGTACCGACTTTCACCACATATCGGACAATGTTCAAGTGATTCATACTCGGCACGAAATAATACACAATCAAACTTACAAGCATGAATGGATTCATACCCCATTCCCAGATCACACAACATTTTCTTTGCCTCGTAGTACGACTTAGGCAATTCGCTTCCAACCGGTAACATTTGGGCCAGTAACTCTAACATCATATCGATACTTTTGTTGGTCATTCTGTTGATCACTTTAATGTGTAATAATTTCACAACGAAATTCAAGATCGACATTCCAGCACCTTCGAATGGAATTTTTTTTGCCTCATCAAGTAGTTCACTAAATAAATTTTGATCATTTCCACTTAACACTGGCATGTCGCCACTAACACTATGACCAAGTTGTGGACCTTGTAAGTCATGCAAAATATCGGCGATATCATCGTTTGCAGGTTGATTGTAACTACTGCTCCCTTCGCCGACATCAAAAAACCGTGACTGAGAATGATACTGCTCACCGTGATAAATCCACGTACGGTAAGTGGGTGATATTCCTGGCATGTATAAATGATTATGAACTTCATCTAACCGCTTCCTTTTCCTATTCAAACAATTTGCACATGGACAACGAACACGACCTTCTGCATCAATGTGTTGCTTTGCGACTTCCATAAACTCAGACACTCCATTACGATATTCAACACTCAATCTATCCAGAGAGCTCATCCAATTTCTATCCATTTCAGCAGAATACCTAAATATAATAATATAATTATTAGATATCATTTTACATTGAATCAACATTACTAATTCAGTAATACTTAATTTAAGCATATATATATATATATAATATATATATATATATATATATATATTTGGTTGATAAATTAATTAAATAGTTTACAGAAAAATTCTATTTTGTTAATTAATATACTTACTCTACATATATGAATCATAAATCACTAACAAACAGCATATAAACAACATATATAATCATAAAAATTGAAAATAATAAAGAAATATGAAAGAAGATTTACCTTTTCGGAAATTGATTACAATTTTATTGAAAATTTTTAGGAGAGATGTGAGGCTGTAGAGGAGAAATTCTCAGATTTCAGAGGATTTTTATGAAGAGAATGAGAGAAAAAACAGAGGGGGAGAAGGGGTGGTGACCTTCTGTATTTTAATCTATCTTTAGCGTCGAATTGAGTATTCGACGCTAATTGTTTCAATTTTTAGCGTCGACAACCGTTTTTTCGACGCTACATGTTGCCGTTTTTAGCGTCGAAAACGTTTTTTCGACGCTATAATATAAAAAATTAGCGTTGGATTTAATTTAGACGCGAAAGAATCAAGGATCTGTCGGTGGAAGCTTCATAACTCTTTAGCGTCGAACAATTTTTCGACGCTAAAAGTATTATTTTTGGCGTCGAATATCAAATTCGACGCTAATTTTTTCTGTTTTTAGCGTCGATACCGTTTTGTGTCGACGCTAAATATCAAAAAGATAGCGTCGAATTAAATTTAGACGCGAAAGAAATCAAGACATGTCGGTGGAAGCTTCATAACTCTTTAGCGTCGAAAATTTTTTCGACGCTAAAAGTATTATTTTTGGCGTCGAATATTCAAATTCGACTCTAATTGTTGCCGTTTTTAGCGTCGAATTTAATTTAAACGCGAAAGAGTCAAGGATTTGCCGGTGGAAACTTCATACACCTTTAGCGACGATATATGTTCGACGCTATAATTATATTTTTGGCGTCGACTCCGTTTTCGACGCTAAAAGTGTAATATTTGGCACCAAAAATTATTGCAATAATATAATTATTCAGCGTCGAATATTTTTCGACGCTAAAGTTCTGTTTTTAGCGTCGAAATATAGTTCCGACGCTAAAACATTAATATTCTGCGTCGAAGTTTTATTCCGTCGCTAAAAATATGACATATAGCGTCGAAACTGATATTCGACGCTAAAACTAACTTTTAGCGTCGCATAATGTTGCGACGCTAAATATTTGGACGCTAAAAGCCATAATTCTTGTAGTGAAAAGCAGGACTTCAAAATATACCATATCTTAAGGAAATTTAATGGATCAAAATATGTTTTAGCTAAATTTATTGTTCGTATTGCTCGACATTATGTTTGGATGGAAGATTATCCATCTCACTTATCGTTTTTTTCCTTTGAATTTTTTTTCTTGATTTAATGAAAATTCCAAATTAAAAAAAAAAAAAAAAAGAACAACAAAGGACTCCATTGAGTCAATTATTCGAGATCGAAAAAAGCTAGATTCCATTCCCATTTACATAGAGTAATTTAAAATAATTTATGAATATATCTGATATATGATATGAACAAGAGGGACGTAAAAGTACTTATAACGTGAAATTCAACACGGAAACCCATCGGCGATCATCAACCAATTTGTTGACCTTATATTATATCATTCAAATCAAATGCATGTGCATCACCAATTAATATTTTGTCTACTTAGACTTCAACCATTACCAAACATATAATATAAAATCTTAGATGTGTATATTAATAGACTTAATTATTTAGTGAATTTATTATTTTATTTTTTGAAAGTAAGAGATAAGCAAAGCGTAAATTCATTTTTAATCCCCTATATATCTCTCCTTGATATTCAAACTTGGCTTGATTCACATTGCAGCTTCTGCAGTTGATGGCGAGAGAGCTGACCAACAGGAGAATTATTTCCAATAAGAGCTTTAAGAATTACAGAAATATAAAATTTACAAGCCCCCAAAAAAAAAAAAGAAAAAGAAAAAATAAATAATCAATATAAGCTAGATAGATTCAGGCTTATTGCCATCAAGAGGCGTGGTTGGTTTTCAAATAGCTTTACTTAATTTATCATCAAAATTCGAATTTTGAAAGGAATAAAAAAATTAAATTTAGGTTTTGTCCACTTCTTATTTTTTTAAAAAATATTCAAATTGTTTTATGCCTTAAATTTAAAATAATCATGAACTGACAAAATAAAAATTTATTGTATGTTTTTAAAACCAGAAGTAATTTAAAGAGTGAAACAAACTAGGAGCTATTTTCACCATCAATTTTGTGCATGTGTATTTTAATGGGAAAGGCATGAAAAGGGCAGACTCAGATAACTGCAATGCATGACAAAGAAGTAGTCAGAGATTACAATTGGTGGGGATGGAATGAGATTGGTCCGTATCAATTTTTAAATCGAGATAGAAAATTCATTTCAAATTTTATATTAAACAATTTAAAATCTCAAATTTTAATCAAAATTTAAGACTTTTTAAGACAAAATTTAAGATTTGTAATGAAAATTCATTCGATATTTTTAGATAAAATAATGAGGATTTTTTACAATCCCTACAAAATATATGCTATATCTTTCCCGAATCCGGATCAATTATTAATATAACAGTATAGATCTAAGTTCCAGATATGAGAAAATCAAAATCATTCTAGAGATATTCGAAAAAAAATTGTACTTACTGTTACATTTAAATACGAATATTTATTTGTGCTTGCCATTACATTTAAATACATGTGGCAGTATTATTTTCAAAACGCAACCTGAATAAATTTTTATTTATTTTTTGCAGCATGAATCATGGAGAAGGAAACTAGTCCATCATCTTCAATGAAGGGATTGGTCATGCCTTAAATACATTAGTGGACTAAAATCTTTGAAATGTCACCCCAATCCTTCGCACCAAACGTTGGTTTATATTAATAATCAGGGTTAGCATATAAAAGAAGTTGAATTTACTTAATCTAATCAAAAGTTGACTTCAAGAAGTTCGTATTAGTTGAATGTGCAAAAGCATATAATTTGCTTGATAATTTATTATTTAGACAATTTTCGTAAAACGGGTTTTCAAATAGAGTTTGAATCTTGAGAGATGTAATTTGATAAAATTAGAAAAATGTTTCTAAGTACATTGATTAAAAGAATTTTGTACCCACCCCAATTTTTTAAAAAGATAAAAAAAAATATATTGTATAAAAATAATGACATAATTAAATTCTAAACATCATGTGGTTGAAATTCATTAGCCTAACTCAACACAAAAATTAGTTTAAAAGTAAAGAGTTGACCAATATTTATATTTTAAGTTCGTTCATCTCAGTCATATGAGATATTTTCCTTAACACTTTCTCTCACACGCAAACTGGCTTTTTACCTGGTTCATGTCATATGAGTAGGTAATATGAGTTCACTCGTGAATAAACTTGGCTCTAATATCATACAGAAATTCATGAACCTAAATACTTAATGCAAAAGCTAATTTGAGAGTAGAATATTATCAAATATTTAATATATTTGAAAGGACACAAAATAGTATACAATAGGTCTGACTAAATCATATTTCAATGGTATCATTTACACCACGAACTTGTTGCTATATATAAAGGACTGCATAAGCTGTCTGTAGAAACCAGGACATGGGAGGGAGTTAGCTAGCTAGAGTCCTGGGAATGAAATGGGGTACATGAAAAAGAAGATGGCTTTTTCAGCATCAACAATCTGTGTGAGATTAAGTACAGGAGACAAGATCGAGGAAGTTGATCGAGCACGAAAAGGCTATGTCCCGGTGTTAGTAGGGCAAGAGAAGATGATGATGGAGAGAGTTTTGATACCAACCAAGCTAATTGATCATCCATATATAGTTTCTCTACTAGACCTCTCTGCTAATGAATATGGTTATAATCAACAAGGATTGCTTCAAATTCCATTTGATGCTGATTGTTTCAGAAAAATGGTGGACATTATTTCCAGGGAAAAGCAATCTTGAAGATAGGATATATGGTCTTTTTGTCATATTTTAAAAAATTACTCAAAATATCATGCTGTTATATCTGTTTCTATTAAAATCTATGTATATTTTTTCAGATGTGACGACAGAGACATTTTGAGTAATTTTTACAAGGATGTGATTATTTTTTGTTGTAACACCCCAATTTATTTTTCCCAATTTTAATTTAATAATTATGGGTGTTAGAAATCTAAGGACTAAATTATTAGGATTACAAAAGTTTGAATTAAAATTTATCAAAGGGGCAAGTTGAGGGGTGACAGATGATATTTGCCATGTAAGTATATAAAATAAACACACACCAACCCTTCTTTCCAGCAGCCACTTTCGAGAGAAACAAAGAGAGAGAGAAAGAAAGAAAGAAAAAGAAAGAAAAAAAAAAAGAGAAAAAGAGAGGAAGTCGCCTCGATCTGTCCGATCTGGAGCCAATTTCGACCAGGTCCTTTAGGGAAAGTGTAGATCTCGACGAGAAGAATATTTTGGTGGTGGTTTCATCTCGGGAAACTCCCTATTTTCGTAGAAATCCCGGTAATAAATTTTTAGTGGTTTTTATTGATTTCCCGTTGATCCGGAACTCTGATTGACAAACAGTCAGCTGCATTGGAACCGGGAGTGGGAGATGAAGATTCAGCCGCTGGAAAATTTGGACTTCGGCCGGCGCGTGGCACTCACGCGCGCCTTGCATAGTGGCGCGTGAGGCCCACGCGGGGCCAAGAAGGGAGGCGCGTGGCTCCCACGCGCCGAACAGAATGTTCCCTCCGACGTCCCGAGTCTGCTTCTGTGATTTTTCGACCATTCCGAGTAGTAACGGACCTCCAAATCTTGATTTTCATATAATTTATTGTTATATTCGATTTATTCATGTTATGTATTTCGGAACGGAGTTTGCTTTAAAGTATGATTAGTTTACATGCTTAGACCATATAAATGATTGTCTTGTGGTTGGAAGTGAATGGCATAATTTAATCGGAGAATATGGTTGAGTAAGATTGTGTGCAGGAAGCTATTGTAAGCCCGAGTATTGGACTAGTGATGTTGATTTGAATTGTGGATGTGTATATTGTGAATCGAATATGGATGTAAGTTGATGATTATGGGTTGTATAATGGATGTCGTATTATAGACAGAACTTTACCGAAATTTCGTTAGGATTACGAGAGCGACTGAGTCACTTTTCTTTGCATATTCTTTCATCTATTCTAGTTAGGATTATGTTCCTTATTGTAAATTCTTTTGTCTCTTTAGGTGATCGTGATACCATAAGCGGGGACTGTCCTGCTGCATAGTTCCTTTCTCTGTAGTCAACTCGCCAGGTGCGTGGATAAGCTTGTAACATTGATGTTTTTCCAAAGTATATAGTATGTATGTTTTCTTAAATGAATTTTCAAGGTAATTCATAAAATGATTTAGTTTTAAAAAGATTTATATTTTTCTATGAAAGTATGGTTCGAATATTGATTATGTTGAAATCATGAGTTTGTGATAAATGATAATTTGGCATGATTTTGAGATATATGAACATGTGTTTTAGAAATGATTTTTATGTTAGGATGCACTCCGTGTACTTATATGTGCCAGATGATTTACCATGAGACGAGGTCTCATGTTGCCAGTTCTTACTCCGGATGCCAGTTATTACCGTGGGGATGTCCCATGTTGCCAGCTTTGCCGTATTGTCACGAGAGTGTGCATATAGATGAATGAATAACTTTATTTTTACAGATATTCTTGAGCAGAATGAGATTTATTAGAAATGAGATTTGTGTTTCTAAGTAAATATTTTATATATTGGTTTACAACTTTATGTATTATCTATATTATGAAAGACTTATTTGATCCGCCTTGTTACTTGTTTATCCACGGCACTAAGCTGTGATCCATTGCACTAAGCGTGAGCTTACCTCTTTCTTTAATTTTACAGGTTTACCAGATTAGTAGATCATTCTTTTTGTCATCTACTGTTTCTTCGTCAATTTCCGCCAGTAGAGAAAAGTTGTGCCAACAATAGAGCGTCGTTTGTTATATTTTTGAGATTAAGGTTTTAGACATCTTCCTCGTGTGGATTATTATTTGGTTATTGGCACTGAGCCCACTTTTGATACATATAGTATTTAAATTTCATTATGGATGTTCTTTTGAGTTGGATCATGGAGATCCTATTTATATGATGACATTATTCAGTTTAGATTTTTCTATTGTATTTGGAGGATTAGTCCATTTTATAAAGGAAACTCTGTCTGTTTTACCTCTTCGTCTCACCCCTACCATACCTAAGGGGACGAGTGTGACATTTAATGGTATCAAAGCACTAGGTTCTTAGATTCTGTAGACATTTCATTTACTCGATTAGTTATTCTATTTCATTTAGCAGTTGATATCTTCCATGTGTTCTTAGATGCCTCCGCTTTCCAGAGTTCGAGGTACAAGTTGAGTCGGTATGTGTAGGATATCAGTTGTTGGCTAACCTTCTAGGGAACCTCTGGTTGATGAGGAGGTTAATTCTTACGTCGGGGAACCCTTTGAAGGGAACCCTATTCCTCTTTAGGTAGGAGATTCGTTTGCCTCAGTTCTCATAGATAGATTATGTGTACTTGAAGTTGAGAGCTTGAAGAGATAGATCATGGAAGAATCCCATTGTTCTGCTTATTCTACGCATCCAGGCAGTATTAAGATGTATGGATTGGAACTCTTAAAGAGAATTATTGATGGAACGACATGAAGAAAGAGATAGTAGAATTTGTATCGAAGTGCTTATCGTGTCAGCAGATTAAAGCAGAGCACCAGCATCCTGCAGGTACTTTGCAATCACTTCCTACTCCCGAGCGGAAGTGGGAACACATTACTATGGACTTCGTGTCAGGGTTGCCTCGTACGAAGAAATGACATGATTCAGTACGGGTGATTGTTGAAAAATTGACTAAATCAGCTCATTTTCTACCTGTCAGAGTAGATTATTCTCTGAACAAGTTAGCAGAGCTCTATGTTGATGAGATAGTGAGACTTCATGGAACTCCGGTGTCGATCGTATCAGACAGAGAACCGAGATGACTTCATGGAACTCCGGTGTCGATCGTATCAGACAGAGACCGAGATTTACCTCCAGACTGGCCATGTCTACAAGAGGTCTGGGCACTAAAGTAAAGTTCAGTACTTCTTTTCATCCTCAAACAGATGGGCAGTCAGAGAGATCCATTCAGACTTTAGAAGATATGTTGAGAGCTTGTGTTATGGAATTCAAAGGTAGTTGGGATCAACACCTATCATTGATGGAGTTTGCCTACAATAACAGTTACCATGCTAGTTTAGGCATGGCACCTTATGAGGCATTATACGGGAAAAAAAATACAGGACTCATGTATGTTGGGATGAAGAAGGTGAGAGGAAACTCTTAGGTCCTGAGATTGTTCAGATTACTGTTGATAAGGTAGAAGTGATCAGATCAAAGTTGAAGACAGCTCAAGATAGACAAAAGAGCTACGCATATCTAAAAAGGAAGGACATAGAGTACCAGGTGGGAGATAAAGTATTTTTGAAGGTTTCTCTTTGGAAGAGTGTCATGAGATTTGGCAAGAAAGGGAAGTTGAGTCCTCGATTTATTGGACATATGAGATCGTAGAGAGAATTGGACCAGTTTCCTACAGATTGGCATTGCCACCAGAGTTGTCAAAGATTCACAATGTTTTCCACGTGTCTATGTTGAGGAAGTACAGATCAGATCCTTCTCACGTTTTGCAGGAAAAACCAGTTGAGTTGAGAGAAGACTTGACATATGCAGAAGAACCAGTGGGAATTCTGGCTAGACAGTTGAGACAGCTGAGAAATAGGACGGTTCCGTTGGTGAAAGTCATATGGGGTAAACACTCGAAAGCATAAGCTACTTGGGAGCGTGAGGAAGATATGCAGAATAAATATCCTCACTTGTTTCCACCCTTAGGTATGTGAATTTCGAGGATGAAATTTCTTTTAAAGGGAAGAGAGTTGTAACACCCCAATTTATTTTTCCCAAAATTTAATTTAATAATTATGGGTGTTAGAAATTTAAGGACTAAATTGTTAGGTTTACAAAAGTTTGAATTAAAATTTATCAAAGGGGCAAGCTGACGGGTGGCAGGTGATGTTTACCATGTAGTATATGAAATAAACACACACCAACCCTTCTTTCCAGCAGCCACTTTCGAGAGAAACAAAGAGAGAGATAGAGAGAGAGAGAAAGAAAGAAAAAAAAGAAAAAAAGAGAGGAAGTCACCCCGATCCGTCCGATCTGGAGCTAATCTCGATCGGACTTTTAGGGAAAGTGTTGATCTCAACGAGAAGAATATTTTGGTGGTGATTTCATCTCAGGAAACTCCCTATTTTCGTAGAAATCCTGGTAAAATTGTTTAGTTGTTTTTCTTGATTTCCCGTTGATCCGGAACACCGATTGACAAATCGTCAGCGATATTGGAACCGGGAGTGGGAGAGGAAGATTCGGCCGTCGGAAAATTTGGACTCCGACAGGAGCGTGGAACTTACACGCACCTTGCGCAGTAGCGCATGACGCCCACGTTTGGCTGGAAAGGGAGGCGTGTGGCTCTCACGTGCCAAACAAAATGTTCCCTCCAACGTCCCGAGTCTCCTTCCGTGATTTCCCAACCATTCCGAGTAGTAACGGACCTCCGAAATTTGATTTTCGTATAATTTATCGTTATATTCGGTTTATGTATGTTATGTATTTCAAAACGGAATTTACTTTAAAGTATGATTAGTTTACATGCTTAGACCATATAAATGATTGTCGTGTGGTTGGAAGTGAATGACATAATTTAATCGGAGAATATGATCGAGTAAGATTGTCGTGTGGTTGGAAGTGAATGACATAAGATGTATGGATTGGAACTCTTAAAGAGAATTATTGATGGAACGACATGAAGAAAGAGATAGTAGAATTTGTATCGAAGTGCTTATCGTGTCAGCAGATTAAAGCAGAGCACCAGCATCCTGCAGGTACTTTGCAATCACTTCCTACTCCCGAGCGGAAGTGGGAACACATTACTATGGACTTCGTGTCAGGGTTGCCTCGTACGAAGAAATGACATGATTCAGTACGGGTGATTGTTGAAAAATTGACTAAATCAGCTCATTTTCTACCTGTCAGAGTAGATTATTCTCTGAACAAGTTAGCAGAGCTCTATGTTGATGAGATAGTGAGACTTCATGGAACTCCGGTGTCGATCGTATCAGACAGAGAACCGAGATGACTTCATGGAACTCCGGTGTCGATCGTATCAGACAGAGAACCGAGATTTACCTCCAGATTCTGGCCATGTCTACAAGAGGTCTGGGCACTAAAGTAAAGTTCAGTACTTCTTTTCATCCTCAAACAGATGGGCAGTCAGAGAGATCCATTCAGACTTTAGAAGATATGTTGAGAGTTTGTGTTATGGAATTCAAAGGTAGTTGGGATCAACACCTATCATTGATGGAGTTTGCCTACAATAACAGTTACCATGCTAGTTTAGGCATGGCACCTTATGAGGCATTATACGGGAAAAAAAATACAGGACTCATGTATGTTGGGATGAAGAAGGTGAGAGGAAACTCTTAGGTCCTGAGATTGTTCAGATTACTGTTGATAAGGTAGAAGTGATCAGATCAAAGTTGAAGACAGCTCAAGATAGACAAAAGAGCTACGCATATCTAAAAAGGAAGGACATAGAGTACCAGGTGGGAGATAAGTATTTTTGAAGGTTTCTCTTTGGAAGAGTGTCATGAGATTTGGCAAGAAAGGGAAGTTGAGTCCTCGATTTATTGGACCATATGAGATCGTAGAGAGAATTGGACCAGTTTCCTACAGATTGGCATTGCCACCAGAGTTGTCAAAGATTCACAATGTTTTCCACGTGTCTATGTTGAGGAAGTACAGATCAGATCCTTCTCACGTTTTGCAGGAAAAACCAGTTGAGTTGAGAGAAGACTTGACATATGCAGAAGAACCAGTGGGAATTCTGGCTAGACAGTTGAGACAGCTGAGAAATAGGACGGTTCCGTTGGTGAAAGTCATATGGGGTAAACACTCGAAAGCATAAGCTACTTGGGAGCGTGAGGAAGATATGCAGAATAAATATCCTCACTTGTTTCCACCCTTAGGTATGTGAATTTCGAGGATGAAATTTCTTTTAAAGGGAAGAGAGTTGTAACACCCCAATTTATTTTTCCCAAAATTTAATTTAATAATTATGGGTGTTAGAAATTTAAGGACTAAATTGTTAGGTTTACAAAAGTTTGAATTAAAATTTATCAAAGGGGCAAGCTGACGGGTGGCAGGTGATGTTTACCATGTAGTATATGAAATAAACACACACCAACCCTTCTTTCCAGCAGCCACTTTCGAGAGAAACAAAGAGAGAGATAGAGAGAGAGAGAAAGAAAGAAAAAAAAAAAGAGAGGAAGTCACCCCGATCCGTCCGATCTGGAGCTAATCTCGATCGGGACTTTTAGGGAAAGTGTTGATCTCAACGAGAAGAATATTTTGGTGGTGATTTCATCTCAGGAAACTCCCTATTTTCGTAGAAATCCTGGTAAAATTGTTTAGTTGTTTTTCTTGATTTCCCGTTGATCCGGAACACCGATTGACAAATCGTCAGCGATATTGGAACCGGGAGTGGGAGAGGAAGATTCGGCCGTCGGAAAATTTGGACTCCGACAGGAGCGTGGAACTTACACGCACCTTGCGCAGTAGCGCATGACGCCCACGTTTGGCTCGAAAGGGAGGCGTGTGGCTCTCACGTGCCAAACAAAATGTTCCCTCCAACGTCCCGAGTCTCCTTCCGTGATTTCCCAACCATTCCGAGTAGTAACGGACCTCCGAAATTTGATTTTCGTATAATTTATCGTTATATTCGGTTTATGTATGTTATGTATTTCAAAACGGAATTTACTTTAAAGTATGATTAGTTTACATGCTTAGACCATATAAATGATTGTCGTGTGGTTGGAAGTGAATGACATAATTTAATCGGAGAATATGATCGAGTAAGATTGTGTACGGGAAACTATTGTAAGCCCGAGTATTGGACTAGTGATGTTGATTTGAATTATATATGTGTATGTTGTGAATCGAATATGGATGTAAGTTGATGATTATAGGTTGTATAATGGATGTCGTATTATAGATGGAACTTTACCGAAATTTCGTTAGGATTACAAGAGCGACCGAGTCACTTTTCCTTGCATATTCTTTCATCTATTCTAGTTAGGATTATGTTCCTTATTGTAAATTCTTTAGTCTCTTTAGGTGATCGTCATACCATAAGCGGGGACTGTCCTGCTACATAGTACCTTTCTCTGTAGTCAACTCGCCAGGTGCGTGGATAAGCTTGTAACATTGATGTTTTTCCAAAGTATATAGTATGTATGTTTTCTTCAATGAATTTTCAAAGTAATTCATAAATGATTTAGTTTTAAAAAGATTTATATTTTGCTATGAAAGTATGGATCGAATATTGATTATGTTGAAATCATGAGTTTGTGATATATAATAATTTGCATGATTTTGAGATATATGAATATGTGTTTTAGAAATAATTTTTATGTTAGGATGCACTCCGTGTACTTATATGTGCCAGATGATTTACCATGAGACGAGGTCTCATGTTGCCAGTTTTTACTCCGGATGCTAGTTATTACTGTGGGGATGTCCCATGTTGCCAGCTTTGCCGTATTGTCACGAGAGTGTGCATATAGATGAATGAATAACTTTATTTTTACAGATATTCTTGAGCAGAATGAGATTTATTAGAAATGAGATTTGTGTTTCTAAGTAAATATTTGATATATTGGTTTACAACTTTATGTATTATCTATATTATGAAAGACTTATTTGATCCGCCTTGTTACTTGTTTATCCACGGCACTAAGATGTGATCCATTGCAAGTGAATGAGTCAAAAATCAACCGGTTCATTTGTGAGTTAGATAGCTTCAAAAGGAAAGCCGGTGAAGAAATTGAGCAAATGATTTGGAGTTTTACAATGATTATAAATCAACTTAGTACTCTAGGGAAATGCATTGACCCTAGCGATCAAGTGAAGAAAATTCTTAGGTCACTCCCTAAGGAATATAGAAGTTATACTTCCTCCATCGAAGAAGCAAACAATATGAACACTTTGAAGTTGGATGACTTGGTGGGAAAATTGTTGGAATACGAGATGGAAATCAAGATGGACAAAAAGAAAGAAGATTAGAGCAGAAAAATAAGAATATAGCTTTAAAAGCAAGAGTGGAGATAATGCTAGCTCTAGTAATAAAGAAGAAGATAGTGATGAAGAATTGGCACATATGACAAATAAGTTCAAGAAGTTCCTCAAATCCGAAAAATATAAAGAGAAATCTTGGATGGATGAGAAGAAAAATCAAAGATGGTCACATAAGAACAAGAAAGACAAGATCATTTGCTATGAGTGTGAAAAGCCGAGTCATGTGGTTGCCGATTGCCCAATGAAAAATTCAAAGGAAAATTCAAGAGGAAAGCAATAAAGGCAACTTGGAGTGATAGCGACTCTAGCTCATCCGATGAGGAAAGTGATTAGGGAACAAGAAATCTCGTTTTCATGGCTATTGATGATCTAGAGGAAGCGAAGAAGAAAAAGGTACATGACTCTCTTGAATATAATGAATTGCTTGATGCTTTTAATTAATTACATTAGTTATGTGATTTTCTTAAGAAGAAGCATAAATTGATTAAAAATGAGCATTCATTACTATTAAATGATCATGCATTAATTATTGAGAAAATGAAATGCATGAAAAAGAAATCGCATGTTTAAAAGATGGAAAACTAAAAATTGAAAAGAGCATATCTAGTATGCCATCTAGCTCAAATACATGAGATTGTGAATCTATTATAATTTAAAATACTTCATTGAATAAAAAGATTATAGATTTACATAACATTGTAGCAAAATTAACTTTGGGAAAGAAAAATTTCGATATATTAATTGGATCCCAAAAATATGTTGTTAAAAAGAAAATATTAGGATATAAGCCTTACATCAAAAGAAAATTTTTGAAGAAATATTTTGTAAAGGCATCTAATTCTCATGCAAATGTTGCTATTAATGAAAATATCACATGTCATGCATGCAATAAGAAATGACACAAAATTTTTAAGTGCATGAATAAGAATGTGAAAGAAAATGCATGGATTTCTCAAGGAATCAAAATTAACCCATATGGACCCAAGAAAGTTTGGGTACCAAAATATACTTGAATAATTTTGTAGGGGGAGCTTTGGGAATGATCATCATGAGAAATTCAAATTAATCCCAAAGACTCAATAAAGATGGGGAGCTCAAAAAGAGAAGAATGTCAAATGCAATCCTAAAAAATGAATGAATTTGGATAATTGGTGGATTTGTCACTTGATGAGAATGGTAATAGGTAAAATCCGTGTTTACAGAAACATTGGTACTGTTTCCTCCAATATGTATGCTTATTTCAATCAATATGAATTGATCTTAATTTTGAAGCATTGTTGTAATTAGACATTATTGTATTAAATGAATGAAATATGTTTTGATTGCCTATTTATAAATATTGAGTGATATTCTGCATAATGTGCTTTATTTTATATGAATTGTTTGTTTTAAGTATCAATGGATCTCATTAAGTTGATAAATAACTTGTGATTCATTAAAAATGCTTAAAAATTATTTTTGGGGCCATTTTGTCGATAATTCGCTACGATTCACCTTCGCAACCCTTATAGGACCAGAATACCGGTCTAGGATAGCGCTTACCGGTCTAGCCTAGGGCTTACCGATCTGCTGTACTGGTGTAGGCATTGCATTTTCGCATGTGAAACCCGATGAGGAGTCTTATTTGGAGACAACTACCTTTTGAGTCACGGAAGCTGCGGGAAACGGATATCGGAAGGGGAAATTCAGAATAAACAAGCTCACTGTCTTCGTTAGTGCTGCATTCGCTACTTTGTTCGAACGAAAAACAGATTGCGGGTGTTCGTGTCGCGTTCGAGGAGGCGTTCGAATGGTGTCGGTAATTCTGGTTTTGCTGCTAGCCTCACGCCCAGCCCATTTAGCTCCCCAAAGCCCATAAAACACATCCCAAATTAAATAAATAAATATTAACTTAAATATTAAACATTAAATAAAATATTTAAACCAATTAAATAATTAAATAAAATATATACCAAACATAAAATAAACAATTACCAACTTAAACTAAAATCATGCCTAATTAAAATCAATCAACCAATTATATTCCCAATCTAATAAGATTATTCCCAAACTTAAAATATTGTATTCCTAACCAACACAAATTAAATATTCAACCTTCCCTATCTAGCCAAGATTTGTCCCCCCTCAATCTTTGACTTCCCTTAACCAAACCAAATCAAATCCCTCTTTAATTAGCCAAATCCCTTTCCTTGTCAAGCCCAACCCTTTGCCTATAAAAAGAACCCTTCACCAACCTTCTCAACCCTAGCTAGCTCATACACAAAAAACACACACAACTCACACAAAACACATAGAATTCACACCCAAACTCTCCCAAAATATCTCTAGACTCTCCCTACATACCCAAGACTAAACAAGAAAAAAAAGAAAGAAAACACTTCACACATACACAAGAGAGCCCCAACCATCTCCTCCATAGCCAAAACCACCTCCGTAAACCCCCCACACATCACCGAAACAGCTACCTACACAGCAGCCCTCCACCATCGAAAATTACCACAAAAACCACACTGTATTACACACCTAAACAACCTCCTAAATCACCTTAACAGCAGCCCAAATCCTTAAAAAACAGTAACATAAAAACTGCATAGATAATCTTAAAGATAATCACATATAATTGCACTAAGAACCCACACAAACTTGGAATAGTCTATTGAAAATGTTCAAACAGGTGGCCCGTGCAGTGAGCAGCAAGACCGACGCCGAATAGGAGCAGAACGGAGTTCGAACCGCAAGCAAAATAGCAAGGCAGTGAGCTAGGACGCTGAACCAGTGAACCAGAAAAGTTGCAGAGCTTTACCCCCTTTTTGATCTCCTGGAACGCGAGTCCGAGAGACAGCTTAAAAGGTTAGACCTGAGGGTATCTTTCACGCTTGTTTTCCTTTTCCGCATTGTTTATTAAGTATTACTTGTATGATTGTAATGTTGAAATGCGTGTGGTGGTCTTTGAGTAGATAAATATGCATGAATTATGAGATGTAATATGTTGTGGGTATTGGATGAATGAGAGATGTGTCAACTCTCGCGGTATATCGGATGGAAACCCGGACATAAATTTCATAGCCGATTCCGAATGGACGGTAATATGATATGTACTCGGGCCACAACTCCACGTACCGATTGAGTAAACGGTACCATCTCTCTTTCGTTGTGTTGCTTTTGTTTATTTAGTTTTCTTTACTTGAATTCAATATGTTGTTTATTTATGCATGATTCAATCAAGCGCATGGCTTAGTGAGTTAGTCCAAAGGTCCTCCATTTGGGAGACAAAGAGCCGAAAATGCCACCTTTGTGACACTACTTCGCCGCGCCGGTTGATGTGTGTTCGGTTGGATGCGAGATACGTTCAATCGGGCATACTTAGTTTGATATTATTGAGTTTATCTTTTATGCATGGTTCAATCAAGCGCATGGGCTTAGTAAGTGGAATGAAAGATCCCTTATGGGGAGGGGTTAAAACCCGTTACCACGATACTTCGCCGCGCCGGTTGATGTGTGTTCGGATTGGATGTAAGATGTGTTCAATCGGGCATACTTGGTTGATATGATTGATTCTATTTTTGTATGTGTGATGTGACGCGCATGGGCTTAGTATGTTGGTCTAAAGGTCCCCTCTTTGAGAGACCAAGAGCCCCAAAAGGACACCTTTACGGCAGTACTTTGCCGCGCCCTTTTATTTTGTTGTTTTTCTGTATTGCGTCCCATTTCATGCATCAGTTCTGTTCCCGTTCGAACGCGTTTACGAACGCAACTCGAACGCGCATGTATTTTTGCCTTATCATGCATCAGGTCTCATTTCCGTTCGAACGCGTTCACGAACGCTATACGAACGTGAGCATTCTGTTTCATTTCCGTTCGAACGCGTTATCAAACGCCATACGAACGCGAGCATTCTGTTTCATTTCCGTTCGAACGCGTTTACGAACGCTACTCGAACGTGAGCATTCTGTTTCATTTCCGTTCGAATGCGTTTACGAACGCTACACGAACGCGCACACACTGAACTGAGTCTGTCTTATCATATTCATGCATAACTGCCTCTTGGTTGATCTTTCTTGTGCTATATAACCAACCGTATTATTTGTATTACTGCACTTATCCATTCTATGTGTTCTTGGGATTGTATTCAAGCATGATTAGGCTGATAGCATGTTATTTGGTTAATAGCTTCATGAGATAGTACTCAAGCATGATTATGTTGTTCTTAGTTTTCCATGTCATAGGATTGAAATATGTTCATGAGATTGCCACGTGATGTTACATGTTGTGGTGAACGTGTTAATGTATGCATATGAATTTAGAAGCATGATATTTTTGGAAATAAATGTTATTTAAGCCTGGTTAAATTATTACATAAATCCTTTTATTACAAGTGACATAAGTAAGGGACCGTTCCGAACCCAACGGTTTGAGGTCTTCCCTTGCGAGGGGTGAGTGCGGCCTTAAATCTCATTTTCCCGGTTCACACCGGGTGGCGACTCCATTACTCTCCGGTTTAGTCCCCCGTGGCTACTCCGTACTCCCAACTAGGCCGCGAGCCTAGGCACAGCATGCGTCGTCCCAGATTTCCTGTGTTCCCACAACCGGCATATTGGTCAGCATACTAGTCTCTGGGATTTAAAATGCCAGACGTAATTTTCTTCTCATTTTCGTTCCTTCACTCTCAAAATCCTCTCAAATCATCTCATTCAACTTTGAATCCACTCCTAAGGTATTTTCGACCTCCCTATACTCCATTTTGGTCATTATTTTGGTTTATTACTTTTTAATCTCATAGATTCCCAATATTTAGGCTTGAAGATCGTAGAAATAGATTTCTTTAGATTCGAATTTTTGGGTCATTTTTTGTTAAATTTTATTCTTCAAACTTACTCTAGGACGTGTTTAGAACCTATATCCATCACTTTTTCGCCTCAATCACGTCATTTTTGAAAAACCTCAAAACTTTGCTCATTTTGCACAAAACCCCAAAATTCTGCACTTTTTGCAAATTGAACCATGAGCTTGATCCTGAATGGTACTTTCAAAATGATCGTCAAAAGAGAATTTATAAAGAATTTATTAAAAAAAATGCTTTCCAAACCATATTTTTGCAATCCTGTAGATTTGGATGATTTTCCCTGTCACTCAATTCTCCAGTGTCGCGAACTTACTCATTTTTGTCAAATGTGTGATCCAATCTATCAAAACCTTGTCAAAGTATTTTACACAAATATGGAGTTTCCTATCAGTACTATTGGCGATTTTAGGACTACGGCCAACAGAACTCACTTCACAGTCACTCCCAACTCTGTTAATCGTCTCCTCCTTACTCCAAACACTGACCTGTTTGTGCCTCCTCCCATAGAGCTTTCCGTCAAATTGAGAGCATATCTGGATCCCGAGTTATGGAATTTGTGCAGAGAGACGCCCTAGTCCCTCATCCATATCAAATGTTCATGTCTTCACCGAAATCACCCAATGCTCTTACCCCGAAAGGGCCATATTGATACAGTTAACCCATTAGATATCCGGTTCATGGGTTTTTGGTTTGTTAGTACATGCAAACTGCCCGTTCTCATCCCCAACAGAGTCTTCTTTACGGCTCTCTGATCTCACAACTTCTCCAGAAATATCATGTTAAAATCAACCCTGATGAGCCTACATTCATTGTTACTCTACACCAAAAAATTACTTTAGCCACTTTTTGTTGGGGTTTTAGGGGCAGATATCCGGTAATGCAGCGGAAACGGTGGAAAATCAAATTTTCCGATTTCAAAACTTTTTCTTGGATTAATTAAACAAACATATTTATTTAATTACCCAATAATTAAATTATGAAATAAAAACACAATAAATCATATTCATGTGAATTTACCGAATTGCCCTTAAACAAAGCACTTTGTTTATTTTAATCCGAAATTATCCGAAACGATTTTGGATCATTCCAAATTATTACAAATATGATTTTAACATGTCACAAATATTAAAATAAAATTTGCAACAAAAATTCCAAAAACAAATGCCCAAGGCCGAGAGCCTCCTTAAGGAGCAAAATGTGCATTTTGCACTTTCCATGTTCAAAACACATCAAGATGAAATCCAATCAACATAAGATTTCATATGTAACATATACACATCCAAATACACAAAATAAATGAAAAGCTCCAAATTTGGAAGTGGTCTTAAACCCTAATTTTTCAATTTCTTCAAATTGGACAAATTAGACCAAATTGGTTAAATCCAATACTTTAATCATGTTTCTTCCATCCAAATAAAGTCTCAACACAATGAAATAACTATAGAACAATTCTAGGTCATTTAAGAGTGGGTCAATAACTCTAGAATGGCAACAAGGTTCTAAAACCATGAAAATAATGATTATCACTACACTAGTCACATTCTTCCAACATCATACATGCATAACACCTTCATCAAAATTTCATCCATGAAAAATACAAAGAATAAAGAATAGAAAAACTCAAGAACATCACCAAGTGAAGCCCACAACAAGAGGAACAATTTACTCTCTAATAGAAGGTTGGAAATTCTTTCTATTTTCTTTCTTCAATGGAGTATTTGATAAAGTGTATTAAGTTGATGAAACCCTAAAATAAATGAAACAATATATACTTGCTCACAAGGAAGCCTTGGTCGAATTTGGCCTAAAGAATAACAAGTTATATCAATTTCATTTCATTTGAATTTCATTTGCCAAGTTGATAAAAATGATCATTACATTTTAATGATAATTTCAACTTAGTCAACAATGGCAACTTAGTCATTAAAACCTTAAGATATTTATATTTTAATTAATTTAATCATTTAACAATTAAATAATTAATTAATTAATTAAATACAAATATATTAAATATATGTATAATATTTACATTAAATATCAAATACATATTCATTTATGATATTAGTCAAATATCTCAATTTGACAATTAATTAATGTGTATTTGAATTAATCAAGTATTAAAAGCAAATACACAAAAATTAAGGAAAAGACTATCGGGTCCTTACACATGTATTTTACGTTTAACCTTTAAACGACTTTATAAATAATCAATATTATTTATAATTGTTGCCATAATGCTCTACGAGTATATTTCATTATTGAGACTCTCTAGATTCAGGCATATCCATCACGAAATCCAATTTCGTGTCCATAATCTATCCATCCGTAAATTATGACGATCACAGATAAACTCGTTGAATCATACAGGTCGAGGTCATGGAAAATGTATAATTCCTCCGTCACAGGTATCCGGATAAATCCCAGAGATATAGATGTAAACGTCAAATCTCTATAGGGATTATCTAGTCGACTATTCTATTAGCAATCTCAAAAAGAACATTTAGAACTAGCTTCTAAATTGTACCACGGGCCCATGGTTTTTATCTGATTGCTAATCATATGGACTATCTATGCTCTGATACACAGAACTGACGGATCCTATCTCGATACACACAGGACACCCTGAGGATCTATCTACACCCAACGAACAGGCGGAGGTCTGATCTTAATAGATCGGTGACGTGACTGCCATCTAAGTGTAGAAGATGTC
Organism: Zanthoxylum bungeanum; assembly: GCA_019454045.1. Classification (NCBI taxonomy): domain Eukaryota; kingdom Viridiplantae; phylum Streptophyta; class Magnoliopsida; order Sapindales; family Rutaceae; genus Zanthoxylum; species Zanthoxylum bungeanum. The sequence continues at coordinate 26,484 of SKCR01031981.1, forward strand.
TCATGCGCCCACAGTGGTATCTCAAGTCAAAGAATCACAAGTGCTACTCAACCCGATAAGATTCTTATTGACGTTGGTGTACCATCCATTAAGAATCTTCGGTAAGTCGTTCAGTGTTTATCCACTATAAACACCTACACGTCCATACGAGTTTCCCTAGACTCATGGTTCATTGGGATAAACCATCGGACCAAGTCTCGATATACGACGTGTACTGGTCTCAACAGATTTGACTAATCGATCCGTGTTAGTGAATCTTTACCAGGAACTGTATTTGATAATATACATTTAGCAGTGACACTTCCCAATGTCAATTACAAACTATCTTTGTAACTGTGTACTGCATTATATATTATCGGGCCTTTGTCTAATATATACATATCACTAAACCACATTTAGTTTCAATCTAATCGTAATCAGATCGAATACGTATATAAAAACAAGAGGTGCAACCATAAATAAGTAATATTATGGAAAAATGGATTGTTCATATTCATGAATCAGACATAAATACGGTCCGGATTGGCGCTCTAAGCACCAACCCCAACACTTTTCGTACTAAACACTGGGAGAAATTCAACGGTGTTTAGGGTATGAAGCCCATGAACTAAGCTCAAGAAGTCTCCACTTCCAAACGACCACGGACGATCGGCGGTGCTGATTCTGATGAGGAAGCTAAAATTGCTGCAGCTGAAGCAGCAAGACCATCAAGTTCTAGGCCATCTACAGACAAGCAACACAACCTTATCGTGGCTAGGCTTGACTCTCTAGCAGACAGGATTACCATAAAATTTACTGCCTTAAACACTTTTGTGGAACAGAAACTCAATGCTCAGCAGCAGACCCTTGACGAGCTGAGACAACGCCAAGATTTAATGGAGAAGTAGATCGATTCCCTGATCGAAGATCTCTAATTATCATTTGGCCTATGATAAGTGTGGTTTATACTCACTTATTCCGATATCTTTAGCTTATTGTTTTGTTATAATTCGAGATATTTAATATCATTTATCGTTTATTTTATGTTATATTTGTAGGAGCATTAATACATGGATCTGGGGAAAATTGCACGTGTTTTGGAAACTTCAGGGAAGACACAGGACGAGCAGGGAAGAATGGGCGCCGAGGCGCCAAAATCCCATACAAATTCCAGGGAGAATGGCGCCACGGCGCCATTCATCACAGCAATGGGCGCCGCGGCGCCCATTCATGGAATAACAACAGGCGCCGCGGCGCCCATTCATGGAGAACATAGAGCGCCGCGGCGCTAATGAAGAGATCCAGCGCCGCGGCGCCCCTATTACATACAAAGTTCAGACAGTTTAGCACCGCGGCGCTGCGCATGGAAGTTTCACGCGCATTCCAGGAAAGAATTTTAGGGTTTTTTAATAATCCTAATGCTACCCAAAGACTCCCAGCCTCAACTATAAATATAACATTACATCCAACACTCAAGAGGAGGCTAATACGGAGGCTAATACAGAGCACAAAACACATAATTAAATAATTTTAGAGATCCAAGGAGTGGATTGAAGAGCGACAAGAGGAGACAAAGGCTGTGACATCCGAGGAGGAAGAGATTCAATTCGGGTTTTATCATCTTATTTCTTTCTTAGAACTCTAATGATTTCCATTAGATTCATGGCTTGTTTATTATTGTTTTTATCTTTTGTCATGAATTAACTCCTTAATTCTGGAGAATGATGTAATCTATGCTTGAACCTTGTATTTTATTTATCAATTTTGTTATGAAGTTTTATTGATTTATTTATATTCTTTTGAGTTTAATGCTTCTTTGTTGTTGGCCACAATTGGAGATGATGAATGTTTAGAATCTATCACTCGAGAGAGGGGACTTTGAATAGATCTAGAGAATATAGCCTAGGATTTTATAGAGTTCGAGAGAATCTGTAGTCCTTTGAAGTCGTTAATATAGAATCACAAAGCGTAATGAGTTGTTAACTATTGGATTTTTATAGAGATATCGAAGTCTATAGTTGATGATCTTTTCACTCGGCACTCGAGAGAGGGAGTGGATATTTTAGGAGTCTTGACTTATAAACAATATAACTGAACAAAGATTAATTGGCATAACGAATACATAGGTGACAGCTAGGTGAAATCAGGATCCAGAATCTCTATCGTATTAGTTCCTCCTATCTAAATATTTGTATATTTTATTTATTTATAAAAATCTTTATCATTTATTTTCTAAATAAAGTTAGGATTATCAATTGTAGTACTTAGTGCGAGTTAACGCAATCCCTGTGGGTTCGACACTCTTTCACTGATTTATACTAAAACTTGACACCGTACACTTGCGGTACGATATAAAAATATCACAACAAGTTTTTGGCGCCGTTGCCAGGGATTGTTTGTTTAATTCACATTAATACTACTACCAAATAATTTTAGCTTTAATTTAGAATTTTTTTTTTATTTTATTTATTATTTATTATTTATTTTATTATTTATTTTTATTTTATTTTATTTTATTTTATTTTATTTCCTTTATTTTTGTCTTAAGTTTTATTTTTGTTTTTATTTCTTATTTTTATTTTATTTTATTTTTTTTTATATTTGTCGTACGAGGTGAGTTTGAAAAGAAGTAATGGCAGATCCTGTTGGTGCACTGATAGCTCAAGTATCGTCCCTCACGACTCGCCGAATGTGCAGTCCAGAATTTCCAATTGAGAGAAAATCTACATATCCTGGGGGACCATCTATGGATAAATCACCACAGCCTGCCAAGCTATCTTTTTCATGTCATAAGAACCGGTGGATACCAAAGAAGAAAACAGATGAGATTACCCGGTTCACTACTTTTAAGCCACCATAACCATTTGGGTGGTTGCGTCTGGCTGAAGACGTTAAACTTAGCGCTAGCGGGGAGGCAACCCTTGCATTTCTTTTATTATTATTTTCTTTACTTTTTATTTTATTTTATTTTATTTTATTGTGTGCTATTTATTTATTTGCATGTTATTTATGCAGGTAGCACGAGACACACAACGCCCACACAACCAAATTCCAACCAGCAAGAGTCTGATCAACTCCATGCACGGTAGTGTTGTTCCTCACTTTTGCTCTTGATAATTATCTTACATTGAGGACAATGCAAATTTTAAGTTTGGGGGTGTGTGCATGTTGTTTGCTTGCTATTTATTTGTTTAAATTTATTAAAAAAAAAAAATTTGTTTTAGTCTTTGATAGTAAAGCATAAATCATGTGATAATATTGTTTGTTTATGAGTGAAATTTTAGAAACGATAAGTGCCTGATTTACTTTTATCTGATGCCTTGAATAACTGATCTATGTTAGACTCGTAAGCACTTAAAAAAAGGTTTTTAGCAGTGAAAACTTAAGTAGTTGACAAGATGACTAGTTGAAGAAATTGCATGTCGATGAATGACCGTTTGCTTAGATATCTATCTTGATTTGCTAGTGTTATGAAGTATGGTATAGCTAAAAAGAAAAATGTCTCTAAAGAAAGAAAATAAACCACCTATAACCGTTAAGCGTGAAGCTACCCATGGGCGAGTATTAGGACCACCATGAGGAGAAATGCTACCTTAAAGGGTAGGTGAGTTGAAAAAAAAATGAATGAGTGCAAAAAGAGACAAGAAAAGAAAAGAAAAGAAAAATCATACCATACTGAGCACGAAATAAGGCAATTACAAAGCATAATTGAGATATCTAGGTTGGTTTGACCCATCGATTCTAATTTTTAAACGAAATCATTGAGTTAGCTTACTTAAGATCAAAGCTGTGAATGAACCTTTACACACACACACCGTGAGTCTAGCTTAGATAATTTATTCAAGAAATTGGATTCGAGTTGCAATTGCGTACTTTGAAGGTTCTCTAATTTCATTTATAAGCTTTCTTTGAGGATACATTTATGCGTAACTATCGAGACTATGTTTTGTTATTTTTTTATTTTTGCATGATTGTGTGTGAATGACGTTTGTGGGTATCGTCACTGTAAGCCCTCACGAGACTATAACTCGTCCACTAGGGCCGCCTAGGGGTTTAAAGGCTTGTTGCATATGCTAAATGCAATCGTGATCCCTACGAAAGTGGCTTAGTTAATTTAGTAATTTTTATTTGTTAATTTGAACTTAGTTTTTATTTTTATATTTTGCTCGGGACTAGCAAAACCTTAAGTTTGGGGGTATTCGATAAGTGTGGTTTATACTCACTTATTCCGATATCTTTAACTTATTGTTTTGTTATAATTCGAGATATTTAATATCATTTATCGTTTATTTTATGTTATATTTGTAGGAGCATTAATACATGGATCTGGGGAAAATTGCACGTGTTTTGGAAACTTCAGGGAAGACACAGGACGAGCAGGGAAGAATGGGCGCCGAGGCGCCAAAATCCCATACAAATTCCAGGGAGAATGGCGCCACGGCGCCATTCATCACAGCAATGGGCGCCGCGGCGCCCATTCACGGAATAACAACAGGCGCCGCGGCGCCCATTCATGGAGAACATAGAGCGCCGCGGCGCTAATGAAGAGATCCAGCGCCGCGGCGCCCCTATTACATACAAAGTCCAGACAGTTTAGCGCCGCGGCGCTGCGCAGGGAAGTTTCACGCGCATTCCAGGAAAGAATTTTAGGGTTTTTTAATAATCCTAATGCTACCCAAAGACTCCCAGCCTCAACTATAAATATAACATTACATCCAACACTCAAGAGGAGGCTAATACGGAGGCTAATACAGAGCACAAAACACATAATTAAATAATTTTAGAGATCCAAGGAGTGGATTGAAGAGCGACAAGAGGAGACAAAGGTTGTGACATCCGAGGAGGAAGAGATTCAATTCGGGTTTTATCATCTTATTTCTTTCTTAGAACTCTAATGATTTCCATTAGATTCATGGCTTGTTTATTATTGTTTTTTATCTTTTGTCATGAATTAACTCCTTAATTCTGGAGAATGATGTAATCTATGCTTGAACCTTGTATTTTATTTATCAATTTTGTTATGAAGTTTTATTGATTTATTTATATTCTTTTGAGTTTAATGCTTCTTTGTTGTTGGCCACAATTGGAGATGATGAATGTTTAGAATCTATCACTCGAGAGAGGGGACTTTGAATAGATCTAGAGAATATAGCCTAGGATTTTATAGAGTTCGAGAGAATCTGTAGTCCTTTGAAGTCGTTAATATAGAATCACAAAGCGTAATGAGTTGTTAACTATTGGATTTTTATAGAGATATCGAAGTCTATAGTTGATGATCTTTTCACTCGGCACTCGAGAGAGGGAGTGGATATTTTAGGAGTCTTGACTTATAAACAATATAACTGAACAAAGATTAATTGGCATAACGAATACATAGGTGACAGCTAGGTGAAATCAGGATCCAGAATCTCTATCGTATTAGTTCCTCCTATCTAAATATTTGTATATTTTATTTATTTATAAAAATCTTTATCATTTATTTTCTAAATAAAGTTAGGATTATCAATTATAGTACTTAGTGCGAGTTAACGCAATCCCTGTGGGTTCGACACTCTTTCACTGATTTATACTAAAACTTGACACCGTACACTTGCGGTACGATATAAAAATATCACAACAGCCTACATATTTTTACATATTTTGGATGTATTTTGGTGAATGCTCATGGTTTTCGCTACTTATGACTATTTTTGAATGAAATGAATATTGTCTTAATCTATGTACATTGGATGTTATGTGGATAAATATGCATATTAATGAACTTTCATATGTTTATTGCACATTTTAATTGGTATCTTATAAAGCTTAAATTTTGCTTCTCCACGATTTTTGATAATGTCAAAGGGGAAGAAATCATAAGAATGAGATTAAAATTTATATTACCCTTACCCTTGTATTAAAGGGGAGTAAATTTATATTAATATGTTTATCTAAGTGTTATAGAGTTATATTGAAGACACACATTGAGGGAGAGCAAATATTGAGGGGGAGCAAAATCGTCAATAATTTGGACTCTCAAAAACTTCACAAGTTTTAAAGGTTGCCATCATAAAAAATGGGGAGATTGTTAGCAACATATTCTCAAGATGGATTTTGATGACCCAACACTTGAAGTCTTCGACGCACATTAGCGAGACATTACAAAAAGATGTCGAAGCACATTGATGGTGAAAAGCAATGAATGTGAAGACTAGCACATATTGAAGAAAATCTTATATAGTCTTAGCTTAGGGCTCTATTTGTAAAGTGAAATGTTTACTTAAGTAACTAAGCTCTTAGGACACATGCATATTCATATAGATGCATTAGGGTCATGTGCAAAATATTTTAAACCTTCAAATCCTGCATTTTGGCACTGAGACCGGCATACCGGTCCACTATATCGGCATACCGGTAGATCTGTTCTATTTTACAAGCTCTCTGGAACCGGAAAGGACCATACCGGTCATCATACCGATGTCTATACCGGTGAGATGATTTATTTTGCATAGCTACTGGAACCGACAAGGACCATATCGGTAATCATATCGGTGTCCACACCGGTGTAACTGATATATTCCGTTACTTTTTCCAGACTGGCATACCGGTGTCTGAAGACCGGCATACCGGTCTCAGACAGAGTTGTTAGGGCAGATTTCATTTTCACTACAAATAAGTCCCAAATTCATTTTTGCCACACACTTGAACGTTATATAATTTCTTACAAGGTAAAAATGGAGAGTTTACTAAACCTTAATCATCATCTGTGGCGTATTCAAAAAATCAAGTCAGTGAGGACAAAGTTAAATAAAAAATATAAAAAATATTTATATTTATATTTATATTTATATGTGAATATTTTATACATTACAACTGTACACGACATAATTTAGTAAAAAATCACTACAAATATATTCATAAATTAGAAGTTCAATAACCAAACCTAAGTATAAACATGATTTTTTTATTTAAATGTAATGGAATCCCTATTTCTTTACAAATGTAAAAACACATAAGTGAGTGGATTTAAAAAAAAAAATATAGTCAAATATTGAACCGTTGATTGCTTGCTATTGCTGGTAGTGAAAAAAAATAAAGTTGAAGAGTAATGGAGAAATCAGTAGGGATTAGAGAATTATAGAAAGATGGATTTTTTTTTTATTATTATTTGTTTTAATTTAGACATGTTTAAGAATGAGATTGATGCAAAAGTGTGTATTAGATTTCTTTTAACTAATTTGGACTTGAGCCTATATATTATGTTAAAAAGGTAAAACTTAAAAAATTAATATATATGTATATATATATATATATATATGAATGTTATTTAATTATTGCTATTTTCTAATATATATTTATATAATAAATTTATAAATTATAAAATATAATTTTTTTTGTGGGGCCAGTGGGGGCAACCGCCCCCACTGGACCCTTAATAGATCTGCCAGTGATCATCATACACTCCCATATATCAAGCTCACACACTACACCTTCATATTCATAATAGTGAGCTTAGAACACTTGGGTAAGTGATAAGTGCATGAAAATGTACTTTGAACATGGCTAATTTTGCTTGATTATCATGTATTTGATCTTAATTATAGTTTATTTTATGTTTTGTTATTAGGAAATAATAGAACATGGATATTGGAGCAATTACACATGTTTCGGGACCTTACAGACGCATCGGAAGCACGCGGGAAGAGTGGAAACGAAGAAAACACAAAACCAGAAAAAAGCACTGGCGTCGTGACGCCCATCTTCTGGCGTCGCGACACCGCCTCAACTTCTTCCCATATATTTTCCAGCAATTTGGGCGTTGCGGTGCCACTTTCTAGCATCCGAGAGAGAAACAGAGAGAAAACACGCAAAAAAGAGATAAAAATGTCATATTTGACAGAGAAAAATGAAGAACCGCAAGCAAGACAAGATGTTTCTCCGATCTATCAAGACTATGTCTCTCTTCTATATGAAGAATTAATATCCTAGGCAAAGCTAAGGATGAACTCTTGTAATTAAGTTCTTATGTTCATGTTTTTTATTCTTGAATACTCTTCAATGTTTAATATGATTGATGTTTGTTATTCTTTATTAACTTTTGATTCATAATCCAGAGATTGTGTTTTATCAATTTGCATATAGGAATAATCATGCTTCTTCTATGTGTGATTAGGGAACCCATTTGTGACTGGTAATGTTGTTTTATGAGTTGATCTTCTGCTGCAGTATTGCCTGAGGGTATATTGTCGACGTTAGATAAGTCATAACGATGACATTGTGTGTTGGTAATATAGAGAAAATAATTCATCGATTGCCTTAGAATTTAATATGTTTTGAATTGAAATATCTTCCGATTATTGGTTTGGGATGTGAAACTTTCAATTGAGTAATAAAAGGAATCAATTACTGAATATAGGGATTTGATACAATAGGGATTCCCGATGCTTTGCTGCTTTTATCTACTGATAACTTTTAAGTAATTCTCATAGTTTTTTTTTACATTACAAATTCAATCCATATCTTTAATCAAGTTATTGCTAACGTTTTCCTTAAGTGAATTAGTTCCTTGTAACCATCTCTCTGAGGAATCTACACCCCAACTATAATGCGATAACCGCAAGTACTTTTTGGGCGTAGTCAAATTTTGGCGCCGTTGCCGGGGAGACGGTTTACAATCAACAGCAGCAGGTTTGCTTGGTCAACAATAAGGCAGTAACTTTGTTCGATCTTTATTTTTTTTATTTTTTTATTTATCATTTATTTAGTTATTTTATTTCAATGTTAGTTTTAGTTTAGATTTTGATTTTTAGTTATATTCATGTTTCTTGTTTTCTTTGTGTTTGAGTGCATGCCTAGACTTAGGGATCAGTTTGATAGGTTTGTTAGAATTGAAGAGGAAGATTCAGATTCAGAAAATCTATTTGAGAACCTTTTTGCCACACCACCTAGATCTAGCACACACAACATGAATGAGTACGAGAGACCACCCATTAGGACTCTTGAGGAGTACCTCCATCCCACTCGCACAGGTACACCATCATGCATAATGTTTCCTCTTAATGCGCCACATATAGACTTTAAACTATGAATGATACAGTATCTCCCAACCTTTCATGGTTTAGAGAATGAGAACCTTTATGTGCATATTAGAGAATTTGAAGAGGTTGTAGCAACCTTCCATGACCGATTTGAGACTACAGACACAATTAGAATTAATTTATTCCTTTTTGCCTTTAAGGATAGAGCTAAAAGCTGGTTGTATTCCTTGAGACCTCGTTCGATAGGATCATGAGATAAGATGACACATGTATTTTTCAATAAATATTTCTCACACTATAAGACTAATGCCTTGAAAAGACAGATCTCTACTTTCTCCCAGAAAGATAGTGAAACCCTTTATAAAACTTGGGAGAGGTTTAAGGAGATGTTAGCTAGTTGTCCTCACCATGGGTATTAGAGTTGGCGCTTAGTAAGTTAATTTTACGACGGTTTGACCCCTAGAGAGCGCCAATTTGTTGAGACAATGTGCAATGGTGAGTTTATACGAAAGGATCCCGATGAGGCACTTGAGTACTTAAATGACCTAGTCAAGAAATCTCACACTTGGACTGGACCAAATGCCATGGATAGCACTGATAGGACATGTCCCACCCCTTCTAGCAGAGGCATACACCACTTTAGGGAAGATGATAGTCTTAGAACATAGGTTGAACTATTAACGAGAGAGATGAGAGTCTTAAAAGTCAAAGATAGCAAAACTATGCATATTGGTAGCCCAGTTAGAACCCCAAGGGGTATGTTTTGTGTGTAAAGGGAGTGACCATCTAGCCCAAGAGTGTCCTGTATATGGTGAGATGAGGGAAACATATGAGGAATAATGTAATACCTTAGGGATGTACAAGAAGCCATATACGCCTTATTCAAATACTTATAATCCTGGTTGGCAGAATCATCCAAATTTTAGTTGGAAATAGGAGTCTCAACAACCCACTCAAGCACCACAACCTAAAGGTTACAATGCCCTCCCGTATCACACTTTGGGAACACAGAAATTGGGCGACGCATGTTGTTCTAGGCTAGTTGGGAGTACGGAGTAGCCCGTGGGGGACTAACCAGAGAATGATGGAGTCGCCACCCGGTGTGAACCGGGACAAATATTTAAGGCCACACTCACCCCCTCGCAGGGGAAGACCTCAAACCGTTGGGTTCGGAATGGTCCCTTACTTATGCCACTTGTAATGAAATGATTTGTGCAATAATTTAACCAAGCCTAAGCAACATTTATTTCCAAGGATAACTTACTCCTAAGTTCGCATGCATAAGTACAAGGCTCATATCTAAGTTTGCATATAACCTATGTCCGAATTTGCATACAACCTATTTTCATATAATCTATGTCCCAATTTTCATGCATAAAGATAAATACGGCTAGCATACAATGTCATAAGCACATTACATTCAATCATAGGCATGCCAGTAGGTAATAATTGTACAATCACGCATGAAAGCAAATTGGAATAACGGCGAACATGCAATAGCACACGATAATCTCATGAACATACTTTGATCATATAATACGGAAAAAAAAAAGGACAACCTAAACATAATGCAAATTCCAAACGCAAAATAAATGACTAATCATGCTTGAAAATGAACAACTAAATAGGCTAAATCATGCTTAAGAACCAAGTAACATACTAACGGCCTAATCATGCTTGAATACCATCTCATGAACACATCAAACGGATAAATTCAGGGATACAAATGGTATGATTGATTACATGATACAAGAGAAATCACCTAAGAAATAATTATGCATGACATGTGATGAAAATGACTCAGTTCAGTGTATGCGCGCTCGTGTAGCGTTTGAAAACGCGTTCGAACGGTAAACAGAAGGTTCGCGTTCGTATAGCGTTTGAGAACGCGTTCGAACGGGACAGGACCTGATGAAACAAAACTCATTCGCGTTCGAGTAGCATTCGTAAACATATTCGAACGGTAAACAGAAGGTTCTCGTTCGTATAGCATTTTAGAACGCGTTCGAACGGGACCAGACCTGATGCATGACAAATAAAGGAAATACATGCATGTTCAAGTAGCGTTAGTAAACGCGTTCGAACGGTAAACAGAAGGTTCAAGTTCATATAGCATTCGTAAACACGTTCGAACGAACTGAGACAGAAAACATGCGTTAGTGCGGCGTTCTGAAACGCGTTCGAACGGGGTTACAGCAATGACCTCAAAAAAAACAGTAAACAACATGACACATACGTGAACGGATGAATAGATGACACCTAATAAATAATAACGGGCTACAAGGCGCGGCAAAGCATCGTGGTAAAGGATTTTAACCCCTTGACATGGAGGACTTTTAATCCAACTTACTAAGCTCATGCGCTAATAACATAATGCACATAAAAATAAAGACAACAATATCAGACTTTGTATACCCGATTGAACACATCTTACATTCAACCGAATATACATCATCCGGCGCGGTGAAGCATCGTGGTAAAGGATTTTAACCCCTTGAAACGGAGGACCTTTAATCCAACTTACTAAGCCCATGCGCTAATAACATAATGCATATAAAAATAAAGACAACGATATCGGACTTTGTATACCCAATTGAACACATCTTACATTCAACCGAATATACGTAATCTGGCGCGGCGAAGCATCGTGGTAAATGATTTTAACCCCTTGAAATAGAGGACCTTTAATCCAACTTACTAAGCCCATGCGCTAATGACATAATGCATATAAAAATAAAGACAACGATATCGGACTTGTATACCCGATTGAACACATCTTACATTTGACCGAATATACATCATCCGGCACGGTGAAGCATCGTGGTAAAGGATTTTAACCCCTCGAAACGGAGGACCTTTAATCCAACTTACTAAGCCCATGCTCTAATGACATAATGCATATAAAAATAAAGACAACGATATCGGACTTTGTATACCCGATTGAACACATCTTACATTCAACCGAATATACGTCATCTGGCGCGGCGAAGCATCGTGGTAAAGGATTTTAACCCCTCGAAACGGAGGACCTTTAATTCAACTTACTAAGCCCATGCGCTTTATCTTATCATTACACAAACAAATAACATGCAGAATTTAAATAACGGATAATAAACGAATCAAAACAACATAAAACAAAATATGCGTCGTATACTCAAGTGGTACATGGAGTTGTATCCCGAGTACAGATCATACTACCATCCATTCGGAATCGGCTATGAAATTTATGTCCGGGTTTCCATCCTATATACCACAAGAGGCGACACATTTTTTGTTTTAGTCAAGGGCCACAACATGCATCACTCCACAATAATCATGTAAATAAGATTCAATAAACAGTAAAAATACGAATAAAAATGGATGTGAAAAGTGCCCTCAGGTCTAACCTTTTTCGTCGACTCTCGGATTCGCGTTTCACGGTGATCGGAAGGGTTAAAGCTCTGCAACTTCTCTGGTTCACTGGTTTGCGTCTTTCCTCACTGTTTCGCTGCTCAAGCTACTGTTTTGACTCCGTTTCGCTGCTGTTTTACTGTTGTTTTATTGTTGTTTTGCTTCTGTTTTTGGTGTTTTAGGCTACTATTTTTGCGGTAAAAGGGCTGCGGTTTTTGTCACTGTTTTAGACAGTTTTTGATGCAGTTTTCAGTGCAGTTTTTAGGTGCAGTTTTGGGGGTTTTCTGGACTGTTTTCGGGGTGATTTAAGGGTGCAATTTCGGGACAGTTTAAGTGTAGAAAACTGGAAATTTTCAGGGATTTATGGGGCCTGTTTTGCGTGAATTAGGGGCTGCAGTACGGGGCTGTTTTGAGGTGGTTTGTGCATGAAATTGAGGGCTGGTTATGAGTGTTCTGTGCGGTTTGTTGCGTTGAAGGTTGGGGCAGATTTGTGAGAGATGGGCATGAAGCAAAGGTTTTTTTTTTCTTTTCTGTATATGCGTGAGAGTCAGTAGTGTTCAAGGGTTGGAATAGCTTTGTTTTTATAGGGAAAGGGGATGGGTGAATCATTGCTTGACAATGAAGGGATTTGTGCATTTAAATGAGGATTTGATTTAGTGTTAGACAAGGAAAACCAAAGATTGATTGGAGACAAGATTATGCTTAATTAGGAAGTTCATATATTTGATTGGGGGACATGTCTTGGCTAGATTAGGAATATGATATATTTAATTTGTTTTAATTAGGCATGATTTTATTTTAAATTGGTATGTGATTTTTAGATTTTATTTAATTTTTTCATTTGTTAAATATGTATTTTATTAATTGGTGGGCTAATTGGGTTTGGATGTGAGGCTAGCAGCAAAACCAGAAATACCGACACAGTTCGAACGCCGATTCGAATGCTACATGAACGCCCGCAATCTGCTTGACATTCGAACATGGTCACGAATGTAGCACGAACGAAAACATTGAACTTGTGAAATGAATCTGATGACATACTTATTCTGAATTTCCCCTTCCGACGTCCGTGACTTAAAAGGTAGTGTCTCCAAATGAGACTCATCATAGGGACTTATATACAAAAATGCAGCGCCTACACACACACCTGCCATTCCTAGGAATTTCTTAGAAGACACTATGCATGCATTTATAGAGGCCCAAAGTAAAACTAATCAAAGGTTTGAGTCACTAATAACTTAGGTGGTTGAAGATAATAATGAGATAAAGAGTCAAGTCTCTAAGTTGACCAATGTCCTGAGTGTGCAAGAACAAGGAAAGTTTACATCTCAAGCTCAACCAAATCCACAAGGGCAACACATGGTACAGGCTGATCATGAAGCATCCAATATAAAAGGTGTTAATGTCATAATCACTAGGAGTGGTAAGGAGGTAGGTTTGTATGACACCTCCAACATTATAGGTGACCCCAAAGATATTAGCACCAATATTCCTCAGGAAGAACAAGAGACACAGAGCCCAGTTAGAGTACATTTCCCTCAAGCTCTTAGGCCTACTGCAAGAGCTACAGACCCTAATGGTGATCCTAGAACATTTAAAACAAGTAAAGATTAACCTTCCTTTATTACATGTGATCAAACAGGTTCCCATATATGCGAAGGTTTTGAAGGATCTATGCATCATGAAGAGAAATCATCATGTGAAGAAGACTTCATTCTTAACAAAACAAGCAAGTGTAGTGATTGACCAGAGGACTCCACCAAAGTAAAAAGATCCAGGATGTCCTATCATTACCTGCCACATTGGCACATATGAGTTTGGTCAAGCTTTATTAGATTTAGGTGCTAGTGTTAATCTTATGCCATATCCTATCTATATGCAGCTAGGACTTGGAGAGATTAAACCTACATCTATGGTTTTACAGTTAGTCGATCGCTCTATCAGAACACCGCGGGGAGTAGTTGAGGATGTTTTACTGCAAATTGATAAATTCTACTATCTTGTTGATTTCCTGATTTTAGACACTCAATCTGTGGTTAACACTGAGTCAAAAATTCCACTTATCTTAGGTAGACCTTTTCTTGCTACAACTAATGCCCTTATCAATTGCAAGAATGGTCTCATGAAGATATCATTTGGGAATATGACACTGGAAGTAAATATTTTTCATGTTGAGAAACAACCATGAGATGATGATGAGTGTTAGTACACATACCTGATAGACACAGTCTTACCGGAGACATGCTCTACACCACATGATTCTAACCCTCCTGAACTGGAACTGATTCCAAAGAACTATAAAAAGAGGAAAATGAGAGTTAGTGCTCACCTGAAGATGATACCTGGAAATTTAAAAAGGAGGTTGAGCCAATTTTTCCTTATATGCAGCCTAAAATCTCAACCATGAGTAGACCCTGGGGGATCCATGGATAAAATGCCATAGTCAGATAAAAATACTTTTTCATGCCTTAATCATCAGTGTCTACCAAAGAAGAAAGAACATGGGACTACCTGGTTTGCTATGTGGAAGCCACCATGACAACTTGGGTGGTTACGTCTGGCTGAAGACATTAAACTTAGGACTAGCGGGGAGGCACCCCTTACATCTGTATTTATTTTATTTTATTTTATTTGTTTGTTTTGTTTTCTTTACTTTTGTTTTACTTTATTGTGTGCTAATTTCATGTTTATTATTTACATGAGTATTCACGAAGGTATTAGCGCAACCCACGCAGTTCACACAACCAATGTCTTACCAGCAGAAGCCTGATCAACTCCATGCCTGTTAGTGTTGATCCTCACTCCTTTTTCTTTATATTTATCTTACATTGAGGAAAATGCAAGTTTTAAGTGTGGGGGTGTATGCATTTAGTGATAAGACCTGTTATAAAAATAAAAAAAATATAATAGTTTAGTTTTAGTCCTTAATAATAAAACATGAATCCAATGATGAATATTGTTTTTTTTAAGATGAAAACTTAAAAACAATAAGTTTTTTAATGTATTTTTATCTGATGCCTTGAGTAGTTGATCTAGGTTAGACTCGTAAGCACTTAACTATAGGTTTTTAACAGTGAAAACCTAGGTAGTTGGCAAAGTGACTAGTTGAAGAAATTACATGTCGATGAATGACCGTTTGTTTAGATGTCTATCCTGATTTGCAAGTGTTATGATGTATGGTATGGTTGAAAATAATAAAAAGAGAAATTCTCGAAAGAAAGAAATTAAACCACCTATAACTGATAAGCGTGAAGCTACCCATGGGCGAGTGTTAGGACCACCATGAGGAGAAATGCTACCTTAAAGGGTAGGTGTGTTGAAAAAAATAAGAAAGAAAAGAAAAAGTTGAAAAAAGAGAAAGAGAAAAATAAAAAAAAAAGCATATCATACTGAGCACAGAAAGGCAATTACGGAGTGTATTTGAGATATCTAGATTGGTTTGACCCATCGAACCCCAATTTTTAAACGAAATCATTGAGTTGGTTTACCTATGAGTCGAGCTGTGAATGAACCTTTACACACACATTGTGAGTCTGACTTAGATGATTTATTCAAGAACTTAGATTTGAGTTGCATTGAGTACTTTTAATATTCTCTGATTTCATTACTAAGCATTCTTTGAGGACAATAATATGTGTAACTATTAGGACTATTTCATTTTGTTTTTACATGATCGCATATTTTGAATGACGTTTGTGGGTGTCGTCGCTGTAAGCCCTCACGAGACTATAACTCGTACACTAGGGCCACCTATGGGTTTAAAGGCTTATTGCATACGCTAAATGCAATCGTGATCCCTACGAAAGTGGATTAGATAGTTTTTTATTTTTTATTTAGTTTAGTTCTTATTTTCTTTTTGCGATTGAATTGCTAGGGACTAGCAATAAGATGGTTGGAGGTTGTGATAAGTGCATGAAAATATACTTTGAACATCGCTAATTCGGCTAGATTATCATGTATTTGATCTTTATTATAGTTTATTTTATGTTTTGTTATTAGGAAGTAATGGAACATGGATATTGGAGCAATTACACATGTTTCGGGACCTTACGGATGCATCGGAAGCACGAGGGAATAGTGGAAACGAAGAAAACATAAAACTGAAAAAAAAAAAAAAAAAAAAAAAAAACTGGCATCGCGACGCCCATCTTCTGACATCGTGACGCCGCCTCAGCTTCTTCCCATACATTTTCCAGCAAGTTGGGCACCGCGACACCACTTTTCGGCGCCGCTGCGCCCCGACAGATCCCAAAAACTTAATTTGGTCGTGTTGTATGTGTATAAGGACTCCAGGATTTCCCTATATATACCCAAGTTCGTCCAAATCCTAAAAAGAGGAGAAAAACAGAGAGAAAACACACAACAAAGCGATAAAATCTCATATTTGAGAGAGAAGAACGAAAAACTATAAGCCAGCCAGGATGTTTCTATGATCTATCAAGGTTATGTCTCTGTTCTATATGGAGAACTAATATCCTAGGCAAATATAAGGATGAACTCTTGTAATTAAGTTCTTATATTCATGTTTTTTATTCTTGAATACTCTTCAACGTTTAATATGATTGATGTTTGTTATTCTTTATTATCTTTTGATTTATAATCCAGAGATTGTGTTTTATCAATTTGTATATAGGAATAGTCATATATCTTCTATGTGTGATTGAGGAACCCAGTTGTGACTGGTAATATTTTTTATGAGTTGATCTTCTGCTGTAGTATTGCCTGAGGGTATATTATCGATGTTAGATAGGTCATAACGATGACATTATGTGTTATTGACATAGAGAAAATAATTCATCGATTACCTTAGAATTTAATATGTTTTGAATTGAAATATATTCTGATTTTTGGTTTGGAATGTGAAACCTTCAATTGAGTAATAAAATGAATCAATTATTGAATATATGGATTTGATACAAGAGGGATTCTCAAATCCCTATATTCTTAAATAATTCTCATAGTTTTATTTTACATTACAAATTCAATCCATATCTTTAATCAAGTTATTCCTAACGTTTTCTTTAAGTAAATTAGTTCTTTGTAATCTTCTCTCTAAGGAATCGACACCCCAACTATAATGCGATAGTCGTAATTACTTTTTAGACGTAATCAGTAAGCAACTCACATCTTGAATCTTCATTATCTTTGTGAGTGCCCAAGTGATATTGTAAAATCTTCATAATCAAACACTTGTGATTTGTAAGAGGTTTGTTAGTGAACCTATATAGAAAATTTATTGTAAGAGGTTTGTGAGTGAACCTAGTAGACAAAACTCATTGTAAGAGGTTTGGAGTGAACCTAGTGTGTAAAACTCTTGGTTGCGGGTGAGCCACAAAAAACTCACTGTAAGTTGTCATCTCAACTTAGTGGAAATCTTCAAGCGCAGCTTGGGGGAGTGAATGTAGGCATTGTTGGACGAACCATTATAAATCATGGTGTTATTTTCTCTATCCCTAAACTCTTTACTTTTTGAAAGTTTTATTATATATACGCTTATTATTTAGAAACTTGCATTTATGTGATATATTGTAATTGAGAAAATTAACATAAGCTTAATTGGTAAAGCTACAAGCTTTGTAGCGTAAAATCGGTAAATATTTTTATTTCTTTATTATTATGCCATAACCCAATTCACCTCCCTCTTGAATATATAGAGTTGTGTGTTGTATTGCTTGTAGGTAATTTCAGTTCTCCTTGCATATTTCAGAAAAACCTTCAAGTTCTCCATGAAGAAATTTAATTTTTACATCCAACTGTTCGAGATGTAGGTCATAAGTAACACATGTAGCTAGGACTACTTTGACTGTTGTAAGTCAAACCACCGGAGAAAATATCTCATTAAAATAAATCACTTCTTTCTGAGCATATCCTTTTACCACCAATCATGCATGATACCGCTCCACTTGATCATTATTATCTCACTTTATCTTGTAAACTCATTTATTACGAATGGCTTTTCTTCCACGTGGTATGGTACTAGATCTCATGTATTAGTTCTGTGCAAAGTTTCTATTTCTTCTTGCATTGCTGCCATCCCCAAAAATACATTTATGCCATTTGTAGCTTTATGGAAAGTTGATAGCTCTCCATCATCTGTTAGAAGACAATATGCAATATTACTATCTTTAACATACTCTGAGTGTCAACTTATAGGTCTTCTCCCTCGAGTTGATCGACGAACTTCAGAAGCTTCAAACTCGATTGGTTCATATACTTTGTGCTCTGGCGCTACTTCAGAAGAATCTGAATTTTTTTATTCTGGATTATTTTCCACCAGTACTGTTGTAGTCTCTATATTTTTTTCAAGTGCTATCATTTTCTTCTTTTGTAGTTGATCTTATGTAAATATCACAATCCTGCTGATGATGATCTTGTGGGTAGTGGAATCCCACAAAAGATACATCTTTACTTCATCGGAAGAACCTTAGAAAATACATAATCTAGATTTTGGATATAGTTTTGTTCTTTCTTGAGCGTTGTATATCACTTACACAGGACAATCAAAAATATGAAAAGATGAATAATCAGCTAGCTTTCCACTCCACATTTCCATCGGTTTCTTCAAATCATTTACTGTTATGGAAATCTATTTACAATATAGCATGCTGTATGAATCGATTCTGGCCAAAAGTACTTTAGTAGACTAGCTATTCTGAGCATAACTCTTACTATTTCCAACAGTGTTTTATTCATCCTTTCTGCCACACCATTTTGTTGAGGAGTTAATGGTGTAGTAGTTTTCCTTTTGATACATTTTTGCTAACAATATGCATCAAAATTCTTGCTGAAATATTCTCCTCCATTATCTGTCCTTAAACACTTGATTCTATTTCCAGTTTCTACTTCAATTTGTGCTTTGAAGTTTTTGAAAACTGCCAGCACATCTGATTTATTTTTGATCAGGTACATTTAACATCTTCTGGAAAAGTCGTCAACAAATGATATAAAATATTTTACTTTCCCCAGAGATTGAACCGGTGCTTTCCAAACATCAGAGTGAAACAATTCTAAAATGATTTTACTCCGAGCACTTGACTTGTTGGATTTTAATCTATTTTATTTACTTGTAACACAATGCTCACAAAATGATGGACTAATCTCTTTCAAGTCTCGAAGTAGCTTTTGATTGACGAGAATTTGCATTCTCTGTTATGTCATCTGGCATAGTTTCTGATACTACATCATAGAAGCTTCCTCTCCAAAATTCAGTAATGCCACTGATGCAGTTGTTTCCTAAATTGAGTCTCCTATGAGCATATATAAGTTTACTGAGATTTTTTCAACTTTTAAGACTGTAAGTGCTACTTTCACTATCTTTAATACCCCGTTTTTAATAACGGTATTATATCTGAGGTCATCTAATTGTCCAACTGATAGAAAATTTTTCTTCATTCCCACAACATGTCGAACATCTTGTACAATAAAGATAGTGTCGTCGTATATCTTTATTTTGATGGCTCTAATCCCATCGATTTTCAAGGCATGGTCATTGCCTAGAAAAACCGATCCTCCAGAGACAAGTTCATAAGGCAGAACCATTCCCTCCTAGAGGTCATGTGCCATGTTATTGTAGAATCAACCAACAATCATCATTTAGCTATTTTCTGCTACCATTAGACATTATTGCTACTTCACTGTAAAGTGCACCACCTTCTTCAGAAGTACTTGCAACACATCCTTGAGATTTTATTGCAACATTAGCTTTTTCTGCACCATTCTTCAGATTTCAACAATCTTTCTTGACGTGCCATTTCTTGCCATAATTATAGCATTTAACATTATTCTTACTTTTTAATTTCTATATATCATGGTTTTGACTCCCACTTGAGTCATGCTCCGTTGATCTCCCTATTGTCATCGACAATGCTTCTGCTTGTTGTGAACTAGATGATATGTTTTCTTTATTTTTACACCTAGACTCATCTTCTAGAGCAGCAGTTGCAACTTTGTCAAAGACTAGATTATCAGTGACAACAATACTTGTCAAGTTGATGATAAGTTTATAATACGAATCATATAGACTTTGAAGTAGAATCTTCGCATGTTCATTTGTAGATATAATATAATCCAACACGGTGAGTTGGGAAAATAGTGTATTCAAGTTGTTGATGTGATCCGTCATGGATATGGACTCACCCATTCAAAGAGTGTAAAGTCTCATATTCAATAATATCTTGTTGTGTAGTGACTTGATCTCGTACAATTTGGTAAGTGCATCCAAAATCTCTTTTGTAGTCCTCTTCTCTACAACGCTGGATAACAGAGAATCTGCTAATTTCATCAGTCATTCCATATGGTGTCTCATCGATTGCCACTAAGCAATTGTCTTTTCCCAAGAATGCTTGTTTTTTAAAATTTCCATAGGGAAATATTACTCTCATTGAACTTCTCAATTTCGAAATTTCCTGCCATATTTCTGATAACGATTAGCTTCTCACTTGAACCGGATTTTACTATTTCATCGTGAATAGTACCATATACGTGAATAATATCATATACGTGAATAGTACGTATACATGAATAATATTATATTGTATATATGAACAGTCTTTGTGGACAGTAACCCTGAACCTGAAGCGTTGATACCACTGTTAGGGAATCGTGGGCTGAAGTTGGCACGCAAGTAAAGTGAAATTGAGAACAATTATTAGTTCATGAGGCTTTGTCTGCCATATAACAATACAATAATAATCAGGAGGCTTAGCCTACCAGAAATATTTACAATAAAATAAAGCAATGAGACACATATTTAACATAGTAAAACCCTCAATGTGAGAGAAACATCCACGGGCAAATGTAGAAGGATTTCACTATAATGAAAAGAATTTTTACAACTTCTCTCTAAACACAATGAGTGAACAATCTCACACTCTCTTATAATATAAGAATTACAACTCTCTCACAAACTCTTAAGAAAAAATAATATTTTTATCTCTTAGATTACAGAGGATTTGGTTGAGAATGGAATGAAAAAATAATGAAATGAAACATCTATTTATATGAATAAGATTCATTGTGTAAATAGTGAATTTTAATTTTTTTATTATTTTCTTTTTGCATGTGGGACCCACCCACATAATTGATATATTTTATTATTATTTTCTAAAGGCACTTTCGGTGCCAACCATTGATTTTAACAAAATGTGCCTCCTGAACTCGAAATCATGACCCGACAACCAAATCATAAGCTCTTCTGCCACCAAGCCACACCCCTAGGGAACGAGTCATGGAGATATACTTATAAGTAGTTGACCACCCTTAATTACTAATGAGGTTTTGCCTTTTGTTTAAACTAGATATTAGTATTTCCATATTTTAAATTTAGTTAGCATTGTTGGGCAACTTTATCTTGTTGCCTTTCCATTCTTGCTTGTAGTGACAGACCCATATAAAGATGTCCCGTTCAAAAAAATTGTTGAAATATGTATTATAGAATGAAAAATATGTAATACCTTTTTGAAAGTCAATACTTGTTTGGATTTGTCTTTTATGTTCAGGCATATTGTTTCAGCTTCTATGTTGTTTGTGAGAATTTGTAAAGAAAATGTGTATTAACATTTTCTTGAATTTAGAATTACAATGAGAGGCCTTTATATAGGCATTATACACAACTACCATAATAAACATCCAACAACATAACTACCAACTACACACTATATAACTAACATCCCCACTCAAACTCAAAGTGGTTTAGACGAAACCAAATTGAGTTTGGAAACAAGTGTAGTGTAACGTCCCAGAAGAAAGGATTTGGTGAAGACATCAGCTAGCTGATCAGTGGATTGGAGATACTTCAAAAATTCAATTCAGTAGAGACGGCAGAGTAATGAGTCAACTCTTGATACGCGTCCTAGTAGATATATTCGTCAAATGACTCGATTTTGTTAAAAAAAACGCTCGCATCACGACGCAAATAAGACAGAAGGTGGCATTTTGCTAAGCCTTTGGTGTCGCGACTTATAAACCCATCACGTCGCAACGCGATGAACCAAACACGTCAAAACCTAAATTTTAGGGCTCCGCGTCGCGATGCGCAGGACTTCAGCGTCGCGACACGTACGTGATTCTAGGTCTAAAAACAGCAGCCGCCAGTCATCTTCTTCACATTTCATCTCCATTTTCTTCATTTTCTCCCAACTTCCTCCATAAATCTGTCCTTCAACCCGCTAAAATCCCTCAACCAAACTCATTAAAACCCACGAAATCACTTCCCAAACGAAACCCAACCTTTATTTACGCGTGTAAAGCTCGGATTTGGGACACAACTATCCTCCATTTGCATGAATTTGGGACACAACTTGCGAAATGTCAGGGTCCATTTCTTTCTATCTTGTTTTTCTTTGAATTTTTTTTGTTATTTATAAAAAAAATAAAAATTTGGAGTTGTGTATTTATATTTGTGTTTGCTATTAAAATTTTGGAGTTGTGGGCTTGTGTTTGTGGTAGTTGCTATTGGCAAATTTATTATTTTGGGGGCGAAGTTTGTGATTTGTGAATTGTTGAAGTGTTAGAAATTTTAGGGTGAAAAATTTAGAAATCTTGAAAATTAGGGGAAATTCTGCCGAAATTTTAAAAAATTAAAAGGGCTCCTAAGAGAACGCGAACCTCAGCGACATCCAGATCGAGTTACGATACAATAAAATTTGTGTTGGCAGCTGCTGAGAGTCGATATGAAAAGAGGATGGGACAAAAAGTCCCGATTATGGAGAGGGGTTTTGACATTAACCATAGACAGTTTCCCCAGATAGATAGAATTATTACCACTAGACACTCGCATAAGCTTTTCCAATAGCCTAACCCAGCCTATATACCCATTGTCCGTGAGTTCTACGCCAATGCTTACGAGCATCAGGCGTACCAGGTGTTAGTTAGAGATCAACAGGTAATGTTTGATAGACCCATAATTAATAGGTATTATGGGTTGCCCGATATGGAAGTAGATAAATATACGGCAGCCATAGAGCATCTAGATATGACTCATCTTGTTAGGGTTGGTGCTCGGAGTGCCAATCCGGATCGTATTTATGTCCGTTTCATGAATACGAACAATTCATTTTTCCATAATATTACTTATTTATGGTAGTACTTCTTGTTTTTATATACATATTTGATCTAATTACGATTAGATTGAAACTATATGATTTAATGATATGTATATATTAGACAATTACCTGATAATATATTATGTAGTGCGCAGTTACAAAGTAGTTTGTAATTGACATTGAGAAGTGTCACTACTAGAAGTATATTATCAAATAAAATTTCTGGTCAAGATTTACTGACACGGGTCGGTTAGTAAAATCTGCTGAGACCAGTACATGTCGTATATCGAGACTTGGTCTGATGGTTTATCCCAATTAACCATGAGTCTTGGGAGACTCATATAGACATGTAGGTGTTTATTTGATAATTACTGAACGACTCACCGAAGATTTCCTAATAGATGGTACACCAACGTCAATAGGAATCTTCTCGAGTCGAGTATCATAGTGGTCCTTCGACTTGAGATACCACTGTGGATATATGAGATATCCTTCACACTTTGATAGCAGTCACGTCACCGATCTATTTATATCAGACCTTCGCCTGTTCGTTGGGTATGGACGGATGCTCATGATATCCTATGAGTATCAGATGGAATCTGTCAGTCATGTGTACAGGGCATATGTATCATGTACGTATTTGCGATCTAGTAAATCCATGGTCGTGGTATACTTCGGAAGCGAGTTCTGAGTGTTATTTAGAAATCGTAAATTTAAAAGTCGACTATTTTATACCTTAGGGATTTGACGTTCTTATCTATATCCCCGGTATAATATTGATAGTCTGTGACGGAGGGATTATACGTATGCAGTGACCTCGACTTGTATAATTTAGCGAGATTATCCGTGGTCGTCATAATTCATGAGTGGGTGAATTATGGACACGAAATTTGATTCCGTGACGGATAAACCTAAACTTAGAGAGTCCCACAATATGAAGTGTACTCGTTGAGAACTTGGGCAATACATTATGAATAATATAGATTATTCATAATACTTCACCAAATTAAATGAGTTAATTTGAATCGTTTAAACGGTTAAACGAAAATACTTGCATTAGGGGCATTTCGGTCAATTAATAATTAATATGTATTTGTATTTGATATAAAATTTGATTTGATACATATTAATTAATTTTCAAATGAGATTTTGACACATGTCATTAATATATGTATTTTGTTATTTAATGTAAATAAAAATACATATATAGATATTTATATTAATTAATTAATTATTTATTTAATTGTTAAATAATTAAATAATTAGAAATTAAATATCATATCCATAAGTCATAAATAGTATGATAAGTGGTGAGATATTATTGCTAACAAATGGCATGATTTTTTAAGCTTGAAGAATTCAAATTGAATTTGAATTCTTTAAATGTGATTAAATAAATTAAAATGACCATTTTGCCCCCAAGTTCATTTTTACCCTAGTATATAAAGTGAAAATTTTTATTTTTCTCTTTCATTAGAAGCCTTGGTCGAAACCTCCTCCATGGAGAAGCTCCCAAAATATTTCTTGAAGAAACTTGAGAGAAAATGATGAAATCAAGAAGAAAGCTTAAGGAAATTAGGAGATTTTGGGGTAATCTTTAATATTCTTAAGCTTGAAAAGTTTATTTCTTGTTCTTGAGCATCTAGAATAGTTCTAGGGTTTCTTCATTTCTTATATGTTGGGGCTTTTGGATTTGGAGGATGGATTTGGAGGTTAGATGCATGTGTGAAGTTAGATTAGATAATATTAGTATAATTAGGGGTGAGCAAAACCGGTTTCGGTTCCGGTTCCGCATGGAACCGGAACCTACCCAGAAAAATTCGGTTCCCCACTAAGTGGAACCGGAACCTACCCAATTAAACAGGGTACCCTATTATTCGGTTTTAATTTGGTTCCGGTCCGGTTTCGAATTACCCTATTTTAAAATATTTTCATGAAAACTACATTCCAATACGAGTCCGTAGGAAAAAACGGGGACCAAATCGGAGTGTGAAAACTGCTGCATTACTTAGCTCTGCTGCCATTGCCCTGTTTCTTTTGAATTTTCATGAAAAAAATAAAAGAATAATTTTTTAAAAAAAAAAATAACGAAGTTAGATCCAAAAAAAGACTAAAGACGGTATGAAGAAAAAATAACGGCAAAATAAAAAACTATAAAATAAATATAAATGTGATTCTTGACTTAACTAGAAGTGAATTAAGTGTTTCAGCAAAATATCGGAAAAAAGAATATATAATACTGAATAAGCATACAAAATCAAAAAAAAAAAACAGTAAAAGAAAATATTTATGAAGAGAAAATATACCTGAAAGCCTGATTGATTGCAGATATGTTATGAGTAGAAGTGAAGAAAGTGTTTCAGCTGCAGATCACAACTACATGAAAACATATATATAATTAGTACAAGATGAGAAACAAACAATTAAAGAAAGTAATTCCGGAAATCAAACACAATAAGAAACAAACAATTAAAGAAAATAATTCTGAAAACCTTAGAGCACATACACATGAAACTTGAATGATTGCAGATCTGCTATGATGAGTTCTTCTCATGGTCCGAATTACAAGTTTACAACAGTATAAAATCGGTTCCATGGTCCGGTTCCGGTTCCGATCATTTTGGAACCGGAACCTACCCGGATAAAATCGGTTCCTTCATTTTTGGAACCGGAACCTACCCGATTACAATCGGTTCCGGTTCCAAACCCGAAAAATCGGTCCGGTTCCAACCGGTTCCGGGTAAACCCGGAACCATTGCTCACCCCTAAGTATAATATTAGTTCAATTTTATCATTTGATGGCTTGTTGCCATTCTAGAGTGTTATGACCACTCTTGTAACTCCTATAATTATTCTTGAGTTCTTCATTTGTGGTGACTTTGGTTGGTGTAATTATGAATATGATTAATGTTGATAAATTTGGATTTAAAGCATGAAAAATGATATTTTTAGTTACCAAATCATATCTGGAATTTCTGTGATTTTGGTGATGAAAAGTATGTTGTATAAATGTATTGGATGTATTTTGGGCATTGGAACAATTTCTGTAAATTATTTCAGAGTTGAAATATACGAAAATGGTGAAAAACGAGGTTACCGGGTGAGTTTCGGGCTTACCGAGTATCCGCTATCCAAATAGTGAATTGGTCACTGTTCTGGCAGCCCATGCACTGACCAAGTACTATTGGAGCTGATCTGGGTAACCGCAATGTGTATTGGTTGTTCGGTTCGGACAAAAACGCGTTTTATGTCATTTTACGGAAAAATATTTTCGTAAAAGTTTCGCGATGTTTCTAACCTATTTATGTCATTATTTGATATCGAATAGATATGTTTAGGTGAAATATGAATGAATTATTCATATTGGATATTGAATAATTTATTTGGTAACTTTAAAAGTTTTAAAGTTACGATTTTGCCCGAACCGCGAGCTTCCGCTGCTCCCGCGCTAAAAACCCCCCAACAAAATGGTATCAGAGCAGGTTTGATCCTTCATCCATTACATTTGTCATGCTTGATATATGATATATAATCCAATTTTGATATTTGCACATGCATGTAATTTAGATGTTTCTTAACTTTTCGGTTCTACGATAACGAAAAACATAACGCAGATTTAATAGTTAAGTTAAGTTATGTTTTTCCCAAGTAGAATTAACCTGTTGAGAAATTGATCTAGATTAAAATCTACATTTGATGTAGAGTAGAACCCTCTTTAGGAATATCCCCGCTTAAATAAGGCATTAAAGTAACTAGTATTAGGAATACTTGTTTCTTGGCCCGCCTTGTCAGTACGGATGCAAATGATTTCCTGATGTTGTAGCTGTATCGTGCCAAAGCTGTGCAGTTATGGCTGATGGTAGTTCATTTGCACCAACAGAACTTATATGATAAGAGACAAATTCAAGTGAAAGTGGAAATCATGAACGTGCCAAAGCTGTCAGGACTACATCAGTAGCTTGAGTTTGTCACTGACAAATGAAGCCTTGATACGCCTCCTTGTGAACGTGACAAGGTTGTCATAACGAGAAACGGTCAGGACCAAAATCAGGAGTCACAGTAAGTGTGATTGACAATGAGTTGTCTACCTGTGAATATACATAGGCGAGAACGTGCCAAAGCTGTGAGTCGAAATATATTCATGGGGTCCACTTCTCACTATGAAATCCAATTTAATTATTGGATTCCCGTTTTCCGTTGGGGATTACGGTATTATGTAAAGTAGTGGGAGGCAATGCTGGGTTAAAAATCCATGACTAAGGCAGTGTGTAATATAATGAAAAAGGTCGCGTATGTTTCCTTTATTCTATTGTGAATATAGAATTAAACTTCTAATCCACTGCATCCATATTTATCTATATGTTTTCTAACTTCACTTATGGTTCCAGATTTCTAGAATATGTTCTATATTTAAAGTAGGCTTTGATATTGTTAGATTAGTCAAAACCATCGGGAACTGTTGTTTCGATTTTCTTGAAAAATCAAGATGGTTAGTGACTTAGTTTCCAAGTCATGATAGATAATCTAAATAGATATTTGTTTTAGGATATAATAGTCTAGATAATTAAAATGACCATTTTGCCCCCAAGTTCATTTTTTACCCTAGTATATAAAGTGAAAATTTTTATTTTTCTCTTTCATTAGAAGCCTTGTTCGAAACCTCCTCCATGTAAAAGCTCCCAAAATATTTCTTAAAGAAACTTGAGAGAAAATGATGAAATCAAGAAGAAAGCTTAAGGAAATTAGGAGATTTTGGGGTAATCTTTAATATTCTTAAGCTTAGAAAGTTTGTTTCTTGTTCTTGAGCATCTAGAATATTTCTAGGGTTTCTTCATTTCTTATATTTTGGGGTTTTTTGATTTGGAGGATGGATTTGGAGGCTAGATGCATGTGTGAAGTTAGATTGGATAATATTAATGTAGTATTAGTTCAATTTTATCATTTGATGACTTGTTTCCATTCTAGAGTGTTATGACCACTCTTGTAACTCCTAGAATTATTCTTGAGTTCTTCATTTGTGGTGACTTTGGTTGGTGTAATTATTAATATGATTAATATTGAGAAAGTTTGATTTAAATCATGAAAAATGATACTTTTAATTACCAAATCAGATCTGGAATTTCTGTGATTTTGGTGATGAAAAGTATGTTATATAAATGTATTGGATGTGTTTTGGGCATTGGAACAATTACCGGAAATTGTTTCAAAGTTGAAATATGCGAAAACGGTGAAAAACGGGATTATCGGGTGAGTTTCGGGCTTACCGGATGTCCGCTGTCAAAACAGTGAATTGGTCACTGTTTGGGCAGCCCATGAACTGCCCAAGTACTATTGGAGCTGACCTGGGCAGCCCCATGTGTATTGGTTTGTCGGTTCGGACTAAAAACGTGTTTTATGTCATTTTACGGAAAAACATTTTCATAAAAGTTTCGCGATATTTCTAACTTATTTATGTTGTTATTTGATATCGAATACATATGTTTAGGTGAAATATGAATGAATTATTCATATTGGATATTGAATAATTTATTTGGTAACTTTAAAAGTTTTAAAGTTACGATTTCTCCCAAACCGCTGCGCCCACGCTAAAACCCCCAACACATCTAACACAAACACTTTGCATCCCCAATGTTGTATGGGATATGAGTAGCAGTGGGGAATATTTGAAGATGAGCTCATGATATCTTAAGCTAGATGTCAGGGTTTGGTTTCATTTCTTGACCCGAACATTGCTGTCAGGCACTAATATTACCAATGTCACAAAAGAACAAATGATCTTGTTATATTTTCTGCTGGAGGGATATACCATTGATGTGGGTGTGCTGATTTCGACCAATATAGTTTAGGCAGCACGCTCTACACAAACTGGCCTGCTGTACTGCAGCTTAATTACAAACCTATGCGCGCTGGCCAGGGTGCCCATGGACTCTAGGGAAGAAATAATGTAGCCCACCACTACATTGACCACTCGAATTATCCAATAACTCTGAGCTGAGAGGTCTGCACAGGCCAGTTCTTCCTCTACATCTGCTGCTCCACAACCGTAACCTCAACCTGTCCGGTAACTATCGTGATCTCTTCTCTGACACAGCGAGTAGAACGAATGGAATCTTGCTTTGACTTCATCGTTCAAGATAGCTGCCCACGAGGCAATTGCTTTAATAAATGGCTCGCCATCTCAACATGAGCGATGAGCAGATTTCAGTATTCCCTGACCTACCGGAGGACGGCAGCGACGATGACGGGGCTGAGGAATGATTAAACCAATGTACCATTGTTCCTTTATCTTTCTTTTGTTTTGTAACTCATTGGGGACAATGCTAGGTTTAGGGTTTAGGGTGAGGTTGTTTATTTTTATTTGTCTTTTCCGTTATTATTTTTTTCCTGCATGTTTTAATACTTTATTTTAAAAAAGAAAATATGAGTCTAATGATGAGATTGTTTGTCTTAGTAAAAATTTCTAGGAAAAGATAAATGCTAATTTCACTTTCATCCTAAATTTGAGCATAATATCTAGGTCAGACTCATATGCACTAAAAATAGTTATGTAGCAGTTAGAAAATAAGGAATTGACAAAGTGACAAGTTGAAATAATCAGTGGATGATGAATGACCGTTTGCTTGATTATCTGTTTCTGTCTACATTTATTTATGATGTGCGGTATTATGATTAAAAAAAGAATAAATAAAAACTGACCAAGTTCTTACTTAGTAACCAGTCGTCTTGTCTCAGTAAGCCGTGACTATTCATGTCAAATGGTACGACTTGAGTTAGTTAATAAATAAGTTTCTACTTAGTAACCAGACATCTTGTCTCAGTAAGCAGTGATCGTTCGCGTCAAGCGGTAAAGCTTGAAAAAAAATCACATACCTCACTCAGCGCAATTTGTAGCAAATAGAACAATTTTAGATAATCAAGTCGGTTTGACCCATTAACTACTGAGAATTGAGACAAACTCACCTAGTTAATAACTTAGAATCGAAGCTGTTTGCAGAATTATTCACACACACACTTATAGTCTGATTAAGATACTTTGTTCAAAGGAATGGATTTTAGTTGTAGTATGCATTTTGAAGGTTCCTTTAAATTTGTTGCTAAACATTCTCTGAGGACATTGTATATATCTAATATTTCCGTTTATTTTTATTTCTTTCTTTTCTTTTGTTTTATGTATGATTGCATATGCATGATTGAAATTTGTGGTTATCGTCACTGTAAGCCCTCACGAGACTACAACTCGTCCACTATGGACACCTAGGGGTTTAAAGGCTTGTTGCATACGTTAAATGTAACTGTAATCCCTACGAAAAGGGCCTAGTTTAATTTAGTTTCAGTAATTTATTTTATTTGTTTTGCTCGAGGACTAGCAAAATGTTAGGTTTGATGGTGTGATGAGTGGAAAATATATCACTATTTACCGCCATGTTGACCTAATATTTTATTTAATTTATCGGGTTTTATGAAGGTTTTGATGTGTTTTTGTTTGTTTTGCAGATAAATAAAATTTTGGGACTCAATGGAATCAACTTGGGGCTAACATGACGGAGAACAGACAAAAAATGGCAAAATGGAAATTCATTGTTCACGTGTCGCGACGCGCATACCTTCTGAAAATGACCAATTTGCTCCCAAGTTCATTTTTTACCCTAGTATATAAAGTGAAAATTTTTATTTTTCTCTTTCATTAGAAGCCTTGTTCGAAACCTCCTCCATGGAAAAGCTCCCAAAATATTTCTTAAAGAAACTTGAGAGAAAATGATGAAATCAAGAAGAAAGCTTAAGGAAATTAGGAGATTTTGGGGTAATCTTTAATATTCTCAAGCTTAGAAAGTTTGTTTCTTGTTCTTGAGCATCTAGAATAGTTCTAGGGTTTCTTCCTTTCTTATATTTTGGGGTTTTTTGATTTGGAGGATGGATTTGGAGGCTAGATGCATTGGTGAAGTTAGATTGGATAATATTAATGTAATATTAGTTCAATTTTAACATTTGATGACTTGTTGCCATTCTAGAGTGTTATGACCACTCTTATAACTCCTAGAATTATTCTTGAGTTCTTCATTTGTGGTGACTTTGGTTGGTGTAATTATTAATATGATTAATATTGAGAAATTTTGATTTAAATCATGAAAAATGATACTTTTAATTACCAAATCAGATCTGGAATTTCTGTGATTTTGGGGATGAAAAGTATTTTATATAAATGTATTGAATGTGTTTTGGGCATTGGAACAATTTTTGGAAATTGTTTCAAAGTTGAAATATGCGAAAACGGTGAAAAACGGGGTTACCGGGTGAGTTTCGGGCTTACCGGATGTCCGCTGTCCAAACAGTGAATTGGTCACTGTTTGGGCAGCCCATGAACTGCCCAAGTACTATTGGAGCTGACCTGGGCAGCCCCATGTGTATTGGTTGGCCGGTTCGGACTAAAACGTGTTTTATGTCATTTTACGGAAAAATATTTTCTTAAAAGTTTCGCGATATTTCTAACTTATTTATGTCGTTATTTGATATCGAATACATATGTTTAGGTGAAATATGAATGAATTATTCATATTAGATTTTGAATAATTTATTTGGTAACTTTAAAAGTTTTAAAGTTACGATTTCTCCCGAACCGCGAGCTTCCGCTGCGCCCACGCTAAGAACCCCAACACATCTAACACAAACACTTTGCATCCCCAATATTGTATGGGATATGAGTAGCAGTGGGGAATATTTGAAGATGAGCTCATGATATCTTAAGCTAGATGTCAGGGTTTGGTTTCATTTCTTGACCCGAACATTGCTGCCAGACACCAATATTACCAATGTCACAAAAGAACGAATGATCTTGTTATATTTTCTGCTGGAGGGATATATCATTGATGTGGGTGTGCTGATTTCGACCAATATAGTTTAGGCAGCACGCTCTACACAAACTGGCCTGCTGTACTGCAGCTTAATTACAAACCTATGCGCGCTGGCCAGGGTGCCCATGGACCCTAGGGAAGAAATAATGCAGCCCACCACTACATTGACCACTCGAATTATCCAATAACTCTGAGCTGAGAGGTCTGCACATGCCAGTTCTTCCTCAACATCTGCTGTTCCACAACCGCAACCTCAACCTATCCGGCAAATATCGCGATCCCGTTCTTTGACACAGCGAGTAGAAAGAATGAAATCTTGCTTTGACTTCATCGTTCAAGATAGCTGCCCACGAGGCAATTGCTTTAATAATTTCTCGCCATCTCAACATGAGCGATGAGCAGATTCCTAGTATTCCCTGACCTACCGGAGGACGGCAGCGATGACGACGGGGCTGAGGAATGATTAAACCAATGTACCATTGTTCCTTTATCTTTCTTTTGTTTTGTAACTCATTGGGGACAATGCTAGGTTTAGGGTTTAGGGTGAGGTTGTTTATTTTTATTTGTCTTTTCCGTTATTATTTTTTTCCTGCATGTTTTAATACTTTATTTTAAAAAAGAAAATATTAGTCTAATGATGAGATTGTTTGTCTTTGTAAAAAGTTCTAGGAAAAGATAAATGCTAATTTCACTTTCATCCTAATTTTGAGCATAATATCTAAGTCAGACTCATATGCACTAAAAATAGTTCTGTAGTAGTTATAGATAATAAGGAATTGACAAAGTGACAAGTTGAAATAATTATTGGATGATGAATGACCGTTTTCTTGATTATTTGTTTCTGTCTATATTTATTTATGATGTGCGATATGATGATTAAAAAAAAGAATAAATAAAAATTGACCAAGTTCCGACTTAGTAACCGGTCGTCTTGTCTCAGTAAGCCGTGACTGTTCACGTCAAACGGTACTGCTTGAGTTAGATAATAAATAAGTTTCTACTTAGTAACCAGACATCTTGTCTCAATAAGCAGTGATCGTTCGCGTCAAGCGGTAAAGCTTGAAAAAAAAATCACATACCTCACTCTGCGCAATTTGTAGCAAATAGAACAATTTTAGATAATCATGTCGGTTTGACCCATTAACTACTGAGAATTGAGACAAACTCACCTAGTTAATAACTTAGAATCGAAGCTGTTTGCAGAATTATTCACACACACACTTATAGTCTGATTAAGATACTTTGTTCAAAGGAATGGATTTTAGTTGTAGTATGCATTTTGAAGGTTCCTTTAAATTTGTTGCTAAACATTCTCTGAGGACATTGTATATATATAATATTTCCGTTTATTTTATTTCTTTCTTTTCTTTTGTTTTATGTGTGATTGCATATGCATGATTGACATTTGTGGTTATCGTCACTGTAAGCCCTCACGAGACTACAACTCGTCCACTAGGGACACCTAGGGGTTTAAAGGCTTGTTGCATACGCTAAATGCAACTGTGATCCCTACGAAAAGGGCCTAGTTTAATTTAGTTTCAGTTATTTATTTTATTTGTTTTGCTCGAGGACTAGCAAAATGTTAGGTTTAATGGTGTGATGAGTGGAAAATATATCACTATTTACCGCCATGTTGACCTAATATTTTATTTAATTTATCGGGTTTTATGAAGGTTTTGATGTGTTTTTGTTTGTTTTGCAGATAAATAAAGTTTTGGGACTCAATGGAATCAACTTGGGGCTAAAATGACGGAAAACAGACAAAAAATGGCAAAAATGGAAATTCATTGTTCACGTGTCGCGACGCGCATACCTTCTACGTAGCGACGCGCCTTAATTATGCAGTCTGCCGACACACGTCATCGCTGATGTCATCACTACATCATCATTGCTCACGTATCGCAACGCGCATGACTTTTCTGCGTAGCGACACACCGACAAAATGCGTACACGTATCAACATCTCAGCAAATCGTGTAAACGTGTCAAGCATCGACGCACAAGCCTTCTACGTCGCGACGCGCAAGGCCGAATTTTACCTATAAATTGAAGCTGATTTCATTTTCCAAATTCATACTTTCCTTAAGATTCTTAATAAGGATCTAAGGACTGTATCTTATGTGTTTAATTTTTGTATTTTTAATTATGTATTTTTATTTTTAGTTGTAGTAATAATAGTTTGTTTATTTTATCTTTCTTTTATGTTTTGTAGTTAATTTCCGCTGAGGGAATGGTGAAACCCTTAATATGGATAATTTAGATTAATCTCCCTTAATTTATAATGTATAAATTATCTTAAAACATGACTTAATTGGATACCGCCTTTATGGTCTGTTGGACTTAATTAAATTAATTTTAACCTGACTTAATTGGATACCACCTTTATGGTCGGTTGGAATTAATTAAAACATGACTTAATCAGGATACCGCCTATTTAGTCGGTTGGTAATATAATGTAAATTTATATATTATAATAAGGGAGATTTCTAGATTTGAAATAGTAAAAGTGGATCCCCTAACCCCAGTATTTTATTTTTAATCTAGGGAACTAATGAAGCACAATATTCACGAGTTTAATAATTGATTTTCTTTATATTATGTGTGATGATTTGGCTTGTTTATTGAATCTTAAGCTTAATGCCTCTTGTTGTCTGATCACCAATAAGATTGATGTGGTAAACTTAAAATGAACTTGGAAAAGAGATTTTAGGTTTCAGCCTTAGATACAATAGCTCCCGATCTCACTTTAAGGGAGATTTCCTTCTAGGATATGAATATACATGTCGGGCGTGGGTAGCCACAATTGGAACTTGAACTTAATGAATTTGGGTAACTTAGTTAACATAGGAATATAGTTAATTGGGTTACTTTGGGTGTTTACATCTGACCATCGAAAGAGACTTTTGCATATCTTTGTGTTCCAAGTTAACAACTGAATTATTAAACATGTATAAGAGAATCAATTCATCATTAGAATAATATTGTGTGGAATCACAACCCTAGATGTTTGTTTTCTTTATTATTAATTTCCATTGTTTCATTTTATATTTTTATTTATTTATTTATTTATCAAATCCACATTCAACCAACCAATCAGCAATCATTCCCTTCTCACCCTAATTAGATATCTGTAAATAAATAGAATCAATAATTAAAAACAACAGTAGAAATTAAGTCCTTGTGGGATCGGTATTTTTATACTACTTGAGCGATATGTGCGCTTGCGTTACATGTGTGTTTACCACCGATCAGCCACAAGGAAACACACCCCTCCTCTTTCCATTATCAAAACAATACATCGGTGGAGAAATTCCGACCTCGAGCCATTTCACACTTGGCCATAGGGAACACAACCCTCATTGTGCCTTTATCAAAACAAGCCATCGGGGGAGAAATTATGACCCCGAGCCTTTTCACACTTAGCCACAAGGGAACATAACCCTTATCGTGCCATTATCAAAGCAATGCATCGGGGAAAAATTTCAACCCCGGGCCTTTGATACTTAGCTATGAGGGAACACAACCCTAATTGTGCCATTATCAAAACTAGGCCTTGGGGGAGAAATTTCGACCCAGAGCCATTTCAATCAAAAAACCACATAGGGATAATATTCAACCTCAGGCCAACCAACAAAAAGTAACAACGGTGGCATCCCACCCCGTGTTTTATAAAATAAAAGAAAATGTCAAGGGGGTGACGTATCACTCACATATACCACCTAAAAACAACAAAGCGGTTGAGGCAGTGTCCCACCCCATATTGCTCAAAATAACAAGGTCACTGAGGTAGCGTACCACCTAGTGCCACTTAGGTCGCAATTGTCATGTGGGCATTCACCATCCATAAGCTATGTACCTTTGATCCAAACGCCCCAAAGATCATTGTTAACCCAAGTTATGAATCCAAGATAGGGGTGGCAAACATCATGTGAGTATTATATTTCCTTATTATATGCATACCCAGAGCCTACAATCGTCACAGAGGTCTTCCAACCTTTCGCGCTGTGTATTTCACAATCCAATCGGCCCAATGACCTCTATTAACACCGGGGACCACATTTCCCGCACCGTGATTTACATATTTGACAATCGAAAGCTTCCCGACCTTTGATAAATACTACTATAAAATAGCAAATAATTCTTTCTCACTTTAATAATCAACAAGCGTGTATAAGTGCAAGTTTTTATTATCAATAAGAACGCTTCATTAGTATTTTAGAAAACTATCACCCATCTTACAACTCTTTGTGGGACTTTTTAAAAGAGACTATATTGGTAATACTTCCTCATTATTTCCGCATTCCATGGTTTCTTGAGCCTGGTGTCATTCAACTATTCCAAATGATAGGCACCCGCCCTAGTGGCCTCTATCACTTTATAGGGCACTTTCCCACTTCCTTATTCTACATCCACTTTTCTGCCGATGCTTCCACAATTCTGTGGTTTCTATCTCATGCCATTGCCTTATTGTGTTTGTTGTTTTTTATACAGTTCCCCACAGACGGCACCAACAGTTGAGGGCTTTTTTATTCGAATGGAAAGATTGGGAATTACCCCTTGAACAAACCTCCCCAAACGAGTGAATTTATTTGGTTGTGGGTGTAGGAACCACTTTCCTAACGCAGCAGAAATCCGTTAGGCACCCGGGATCAGACTTGAAAATTTTTTATGCCATTCCCTTCACTTGGCTGAATATTACCAACTCTTTCACTGAAATTTTACTTATGTTTTGAATAAAATTTAAATCCCGGAATAGCCCCCAAATAGCGGTGAAAATCTAAACTGTTTTGGACCCGAAATATGCCCAGCTCACTGCCCAAATCATCCCATATTTGCGTGAACAGCCACTGTGTTTCAGGTATGATTTTTTAGTTAAAAATAGCCCCAATACAATCTCAAAACACCCCTAAATATTCCCCAATATTTCTGGATCAAAAATAATTCGAACCGAGCCTCGTTAGACAAAGTAATATGAGGCAGTTAGTAGAAAATTACTCACTGCCGTGTGATATGTTTGAGAAAGAGAAGATGATGGATTTTGTTTAACACCAAATAATCTTCCGTGCTATATCTCGTTACCAACAGAAAATAGAGTGGGCAATACTCACAAACAAATCTCTAAACGCTTTAGAGATCAAAGTCATACAAGTTTTGCTTTTGGTTTTTCTTTTTGTTCTTACTTTTTCTTTTCTCAGCTCTTGAGAGAATTCTAAGAATAATGAGAGGGTGGCTAGGGTTAGAATGAATTAGGTTAGGCAAAAAGAAAATCTTATTTTCTTTATATACCTAGGGTTTTATTTTACCAAGTAAAACAAAATAACCCATCCCCTTCCAAGAGTATAATTTGGCCAGCCCCATTTTTCTTTGAATAATTTTGTAATACCAAATATTGTATTCAATGTCATCATTTTAGTAAATGAGTGTTATAAAATAAAATGAGTTATTATCTTTTTGAAAAGGTGTAACTCTCATTCCAATATATATAACTTCCAAAGAAACCAAAAGGGTTTCCAAAAATTATTTTTTGAAATAAAAAATAAAATCTTTAATAAATTATATTATACAATTTAAGAACTAATAATAAATATTTATCATATAATCATTTATTATAAAAACCATATATTAAAATTAATATATAGTTTCATGTGTGACAAAATAATATTATTGATCATATTAACAATATATATTATACATATGTGAGTATATAATTGGACTATCCAATTATATTTAATCTGATACAGTATATCGAGCTAGCACGGGGACCAAATGGACCTACAGTTCCTAGCTCTAATAATCCCGCATTATTAATTAAATTTTTAATTAAATATTCTATATTATTAACTTTGGGATATTTCACTAAAAATCCGAAGCTGCACTCTTGTTGCCGCAGATAGATAATATAAGTTGAAACACGTCGGTGTCCATCGTTATAATCATTACATACGGATTGGCCCTTCAAGAGTATCTCATAGTTAGAGCCGGGTCATAATTTCTATTATACCCCTCTAATTATTTTTACTGTAAGTACCATTGATTCTCTAATGAATGATTTATTCATAACCATTATGAATGTTAATCTTTCTATTCGTAATAGAAAGACTTGAGAGCTCTAATCGTTATCGAATCAACCCTTAGGGAATATATTCATCTGCTTCTCACAATGAGTGCACTCCCTATCTATGTAAAACGTCCCCAGCTACATACTAAACCATGTTCCCAAAGTACGTAGCTATTGGTCGGGATTGCTATACCAACCTCACCTTTGTAAATGAAAGGACATAACCTACCATGCAGGATTTTGTAGTACACTCATGATTCAAATCAATCCATATATGACCATCTAATAGATTGAGATGAATTTATTTATCTAACGGATATTATAATAAACTCATTCTTATCTAAGTCCAGTCCTATATGATCACATCATATAAGGAGTCTTCATTCTCTTTTCATCACATGGACGATCCCGAATCAAAGTCGCCATACAATTATAGAATGGACTGTAACTATAGATTAAAGTACCCGCTTTATTTGCTCTCTATGGATTATTTTATTTTAGATTACTAACTTCAGACTTAAATCCTCTTGTGTATGAAACTCATACAGTAAATCTGAAGGCACATGAGTAATTTAGGGTAAACAATATAATTTACAATATACGATATTAAACAAACACTTTGATAAATGAATAATGCATCATTTTATTTCATAAAATATAATTCTGTTTACATTACATGAAGCTCTAAGGCATGTATCCCAATAATCTCCCATTTGCACTAGAGCAAATGGGACATGTCACATAATCCTAGACCATCTAGGTGACCTTAAAATATTTTAGCCCACAAGGTCTTTGTAAACGGATTAGCCAGGTTCTCTGCGGATGCAATCTTCATAACAGAAACGTCTCCTCTTTGTATTATCTCCCTTATGAGATGATATTTTCTCTCTATATGTATTCCTCTCTTGTGGTGTCTTGGTTCTTTGGAATTCGCCACTGCACCACTATTATCGCAATAAAGTGTGAGTAGTTAATCCATATCTGGAACAACTTCCAGATCTCCCAAGAACTTCTGGAGTCAGACTGCTTCCTTAGCTGCTTCGCAAGCTTCTACATACTCAGCCTCTGTGGTGGAGTCATCAATACAAGATTGATTTATGCTCCTCCATACAATAGCCCCACCACATAGGGTAAACACTGATCCAGATGTTGATTTCCTAGAATCGACATCTGTCTGAAAATCAGAATATACAATCATCTAATTTCTCATTCTATTAAGATACTTGAGAATATGTTTCACAGCCATCCAATGATCTAATCCTGAGTTAGATTGAAACCTACTGACTACTTCCGCTGCAAAGCAGATGTCCGGTCTCGGGCATAACATAGCATACATGAGACTACCAACTGCTGAGGCTTCTGGGATATGTCTCATTTCCTCAACTCCTTGAGGTGTCTTAGGAGACTGTTCCTTCGACAAATGAATTCTGTGTCGTTAAGGAAAATTTCCTTTATTAGAATTATGCATCCCAAATCGCATAAGAATCTTGTCAATATAGGATTTTTGAGACATAGCTAACAATCCTTTCTTGGGATCCCGAAGAATCTGGATCCAATGATATAACTGGCCTCTCCCAAATCCTTCATTTGGAATTGGTTAGCTAGCCGCGTTTTCACGTCCGATAATATCTTTACATCATTCCTAATGAGTAAAATATCATTGACGTACAAAATGAGAAAAACCATATTCCCGTCAATGACGTGCTTGTATACATAAAGCTCATCAACATTCTGCTTAAAATCATAAGAGATGATCGTGGTATCAAATCTTATGTTCCAAGATCGAGAAATTTGCTTGAGTCCATAAATGGACCTTTGCAGCTTGCAAACCTTTTGCTCTTGACCTTGGGTTATGAACCCCTCTGGTTGTATTATATATATACGTTCATCAAGATTGTCATCCAAGAATGCAGTCTTGACGTCCATTTTCCAAATCTCATAGTCATAATATGTGGCAATAGACAAAAGAGTACTGATGGATTTGAGCATAGCTACTGGCGAGAAAGTTTCCTCATAGTCAACTCCCTCTTTCTGGTTATAACCCTTGGCCACTAGCCTAGCCTTGAAGGTTTGTACCTTCTCATCTGCTCTCCTTTTTCTCTTGTAGATCCACTTGCAACCTATGGGTTTTACTCCATCATGTTGGTCAACATTCTGCTTAAAATCATAAGACTTGATCGTGGTATCAAATCTTATATTCCAAGATCGAGATGTTTTCTTTAGTCCATAAATGGAGCTTTGCAGCTTGCAAACCTTTTGCTCTTTACCTTGGGTTATGAACCCCTCTGGTTGTATTATATAGATACGTTCATCAAAATTGTCATCCAAGAATGCAGTATTGACGTCCATTTTCCAAATCTCATAGTTATAATATGTGGCAATGGAAAAAAGAGTACTGATGGATTTGAGCATAGCTATTGGCGAGAAAGTTTCCTCATAGTCAACTCCCTCTTTCTGGTTATAACCCTTGGCCACTAGCCTAGCCTTGAAGGTTTGTACCTTCTCGTCTGCTCTCTTTTTTCTCTTGTAGATCCACTTGCAACCTATGAGTTTTACTCCATCAGGTTGGTCTACAAGTTCCCAGACTGAGTTGGAGCACAAAGACTTCATCTCGAGGTTCATGGCTTTGAGCCATTCTTCTTTATCAGAATCATCCATTGCATTACGATGGTCAATGGATCATCTACACCATTGCTGGACAACTTGTGCCTCTCCAATTCCTAGATAGAGATGGGTTGTCGTAAAACCCTCTCAATGCGTCTAGGTGGCAGATCATTCTGAGAAACTTGCATCTGACGCTCAGATGCTGAAGGTGCTATGTGTTTGTCAACTATTATTAACGATGGTGCGCTGGTCGAACTCCCTCATAAAATATAATTATGTTTACATTACATAAAGCTCTAGGGCATATATCCCAACAGTGGGAACCGCACAAACTGCTACAGATAAACAAACACATAGACATGGTTTAATGTGATTCGACGGAGAGTGGCTCCAACATGCTTCCACGAAAGAAAAATGAGATGATTTTATTAGTCTTGGGGTGAATACCGACCTGAGCTTCTAGCAATGAAATTAGACAACTTTATAACCCAAATAACTCATCAGGTAATGACTAACCTAATCTACCTATCACAATGTGGTCAGGTATACTACTCACTTTCTCTATCACTAGCTTATTTGGTTGTGGGAACTGCACAAACTGAAAGAGACAAACAAATGCAGAGACATGATTTAATATGATTTTGCGGAGAGTGACTCCAGCCTACATCCATTGAAGAAAATGAGAGATGATTTTATTTTCCTTGGGATGAATACCGACCCGAGCTTCTAAAAAGGAAATTAGACATCGTTACAATCCAAACAACTCATCGGGTAATGACTACCTCGATCTACCTCTCACAATATGGTCGGATACACGACTCACTTTCTCTCTCTACTACTAACTTCTTTCTAGTACTTTTTCTCTCAAATTACAGAGTGAAATGTGAAATTTGCTAACTAACCATTTGCCAGCCCATAATTTACCAACCCACAATTTGCCAACCATTTGCCAACCAACCCCTTCTATAATGACTTTAACCCTTTTATATAGGTTCTCAAAACTCATTTACAACCGACTCTGATAACCTACGAACCAACTGTTCTGCCACTGTACCAGCTTATGGTGGCTGGTAGTACCCATGCCTTCATGTGAACCGTTGCTTTATTATTTTCATCATTAGTCTTCTATATGCACTCCTTTTCAGGTAAAGCGTACGTCATGCTGCATAACTGGTCGGGCATGACTTCATCAAAGTTCATCAGGTCAGGTTCTTCATATCATACAAATGAAACCTCCCCGTGTCGGGGTACCCAAACATTCAGAGCATCAAATCCATACTTCAATGTGGTCAGGTCCAGACCATCATTATTTTATCCACAAAAACTCTCATAGAGGAGAGCGACCCACTGCATACCGAGGTCCATACAATTCTCCAAACTTCCCTTTATTTTTGGGCCCTTTAACCTTTAAAACCACCTAAGACAGGTAATATAATAATCTTTGACTTTTCTCGGGATAAGTGCCGTAAAAAATCACCATCAACATTATATACATTTAGGAGGA
Organism: Zanthoxylum bungeanum; assembly: GCA_019454045.1. Lineage (NCBI taxonomy): Eukaryota > Viridiplantae > Streptophyta > Magnoliopsida > Sapindales > Rutaceae > Zanthoxylum > Zanthoxylum bungeanum. The sequence goes on from SKCR01031981.1 coordinate 68,926, forward strand.
CTCTGTTTAGTAAACACTTAGAACCCTTAATTTTTTTTAAAAAAAAATTATCTTAATTATTTTTATTAAAATCTTTCTATTAAAATCATATTGTGTCAATACTCAATTGAAATTTGTTATTGCCTCTTTTTTAAACACTTGATTATCAATCTTAATACGTGTCTTGTATATAGATCGTGATGTTGGAACAAACCTAACGTGATTGCGTGTTTGGAATTTCACAGCACCACCTTTTCTTTCTATAATTAATTTGTGTGTCAAACAAAAACTCTTACACTCCTCCCAATCCAATATATTTTTTAAAAAAATTCCTAGCCAAAATCTATATTATATGTGTGTTGTATAATTTTATATAATTTTAAGTTTACCGATTCTTTGACAATGTAATGCTACTCTTATTCTTAATTAAACTTTAATATTGAAGGAATGAGAGAATTGAAATGGATGTCAAAATCAAAAGGCTTAGTTAAGTTCATAGTTTACATTCACAATTTGGTTTTGCTATAAATCTTTTCATTGAAGTTTTTCATATTAGCTTTTAGGGTTATTATCATTTGACTGTACTTTAAAAATTAAGAAATAACAAATAGATTAAAAAAATATATTAAAGTATTATATTTTAGTATTATATCTTTACAAATTTTTTTATTTTACTATAATACCTTATATTTGAGTAATATATCCTCATAAAAAATTATATTTTAATACAAAAAAATACATTTTACTAGAGTATTATAAAATATTACACATCAATACCTATTTTAGCTAAAAATGAATAGTAGTAAAATCTGAGGGCTGCTTGCTTTTCCCCTCCTACAGCCCTCATCCCCTCCAAAATTACAATATTACACATCAATAATTATTTTTACCTTATTAATTAAATTCATTTATTTAATTATTTTAATATGTTATTTATTTTATTTATTTAATATTCTTGATATCTTTTATTTATTATATTTATCTTTTTTTCTACTTTATTTATCATATTGTAATACGAAGTAATGGGTATATCACCAAGTACGCCAAGATGAGACTTTGGAGGTAATATAAATAAAAATTTATGTTTTATATATTTTCGTATATTTCTTTTTGTGTATTATTACATGTACTCTTATCTGAACATGGCTAAATTACGATTGGTTTAAGAGACTTTTCATTCGAAAAAAGCGTTTGTTCGCAAATTATACATTTAATCGTTTTAGTCACAAATGGAAAATTATTGCTAACATAAAAAATAAAATTTTCTATTATACATATGTAGAGTTAAATAAATTAATAAAGAATCAAAAGAAAATTAAATATAAAAAGAAACACGAAAAAATAAATGAGATAAAAATAAAAAAGTAAAATAAAATAATTCAATAATTAAATAATTAAATTATAAAATGAAATAAGTGACTTTTCATAATTAAATCAAAAAATTATTTAAAAGAAGATGGGTGATAGCGTTATTTTGTAATATTTTCTATTATATATAAGTAATGCTAAATAAATTAATAAAGAATCAAAAGAAAATTAAATATATAAGGAAACATGAAAAAAAAATGAGATAAAACTAAAAAAGTAAAATAAAATAATTAAATTATAAAATGAAATAAGTGATTTTTCATAATTAAATTAAAAATTAATTTATTTAAAAGAAAATGAGTAATAGTGTTATTTTATAAGAGGACAGGGAGAGGAGGACCCTCAGCTGAGAGGGGAAAAGCAATTTTTGTTAAATATTACTCCATATAATTCTTCTTGAAACCGTTGGTTACTTCCTAATTTCTAAATTTTTGAAATGTTAATAACCCTAACCAAAAAAACCCTAATGTTTCAGTAGATTAACCACTTCTCTTTCATGTTTCAAAACTCGTTAAAAAACAGTTAACTTTCAACTTTTTTGTGTTCGGTACATTTTAATTCTAATGTAATAAAAACTATCATTGATCAATAAAATTATTTAAAGGAATACTATTAAAATGTTAGGAGATCGTGGGCGGAAACTGGCATGTAAGTAAAGTGAAATTGAGAACAATTGTTAGTTTAGAAAGTGTTGTCTACCGTATAATAATACAATAATTATTAGGAAGCTTAGTCTATCATGTAATAATACAATAATAATTATGAAGCTTAGCCTATCATAAATATTAACAATAAAATAAAAATAATGAGACACAGATTTAATGTGGTAAAACCTTCAATGTGAGAGAAACATTCACGGCAAAAGTAGAAGGATTTCACTATAGTGGAAAGAAATTTACAATCTATCTCTAAACATAAGGAGTGAACAATCTCACACTCTCTTAGAATATGAGAAATATAACTCTTTCACAAACTCTTAAGAAGAAATAATATTTTTATCTTTTAGAATATAAAGGATTTGGTTGAGAATGAAATAAAGAAAATAATGAAATAAAATCTCTATTTAGACATGAGATTCATTGTGCAAATAGTGAATTTTAATTTTTTTATTATTTTCTTTTTGCATGTGAGACTCCCACATAATTAATATATTTTTTATATTATATTATTGTATGTGGGACCCACCTAAAAATATTTGGTACCTTTCGGTGCCAACCATTGACTTTAACAATTCTCTCACTTGGAAACTTGATTGAGAACCAATCAGTTTCCACACCATCTGTTCTACTTTGTCGTCTTCAAACTGCTTACGTTTCTGCTAAGTCATAAAAAGATCTAAATACAAACTTGTCTGTATTGATAGGCTTGGTCATTACGTCTGCAAGGTTCTCATTGGTGTGTACCTTCAATAAGTCCACAATGTCTTCTTCAACTACTTCATGAACAAAGTGATATTGTACCTCTATATACTTTGTTTGTGAATGAAAGGTTGGATTCTTTGCAATATACAAAGCACTCTGACTGTCACAAAATAATGGAATCTTCTATTGTTTGTGCCCGAGCTCTTCCAATAACCTTTGAAACCAGATAGCTTCCTTGCAGGCTTGTGTAGCTGCCATGTATTTAGCTTCTGTTGTAGAAAAAGCCACAACATTTTGTAACTTGGATACCCAGCTCACTGCTCCTCCTGCAAGTACAAACACATAACATGTGGTGAATTTTCTTTTGTCAAGATCTCCTCCAAAATATGAATTCACGTAGCCTCTGACAACTAATTCTGATCCTCCATAGCATAATACAGTATCTGAGGTTCCTTTGATATACCTATGGATCCTTTTAACAGCATTCCAATGTTGTCTCCCAGGATTCGCCATAAAACGACTAATTGTTCTCACTGCTTGTGCAATATCTGGTCTTGTACAAATCATGGCGTAGATTAAGTTTCACACTGCCAATGCATACGGTACTCGAGACATCTCATTCCTCTCAGCTTCATTGCTTTAACAGGAAGTGGGGTAGAAATTGGCTTATAATCTTTCATATCGAACCGTCGTAAGATTTCATTCAAGTAATTTTTCTGAGAAAACCAAATCTTCATGTTATTTATATCTCGGTATATTTACACCCATAGAATCTTGTTTGTTAGTCTCAGATCCTTCATGTCAAACTCTCTAGCTAACTGTGCCTTTAATTCTTGGACGCGATCTTTGTTAGGACTTGCTACCAACATGTCGTCCATATACAATATCAAAATAATAAAGTCATTATTTCTAAACCTCTTGTAATATGTACAATGGTTTGAACTGAGTCTGTTATTCCCAAGGAAAATAATAAATGAATCAAATCTTTTATACCAATATCTCAGCGCCTGTTTGAGACCATATAAAGATTTGTTTAACCTGCAAACCAAGTTCTCATTGCCTATTTCCGCAAAACTTTTTGGTTAGAGGATACAAATTTCTTCTTCAAGTTCTCCATGGAAAAATACAGTTTTTATATCCAACTGTTCCAGATGTAGGTCAAAAGTATAACACATAGCTATGACTACTCTGATTGTTGTAAGTCGAACCACCGAAGAAAATATCTCGTTGAAACCAATCCATTCTTTCTGAGCATATCATTTTACCATCAATTGTGCATGATACCGTTCCACTTGATCATTGTTATCTCGTTTGATCTTGTAGACCTATTTATTACCAATGAATTATCTTCCACTTGATAATCGTACTAGATTCCATGTATTGTTTTTGTGCAAAGTTTCTATTTCTTCTTGTATTGCTGTCATCCATAAAGATGTATTTACGCCATTTGTAGCTTCATGGAAAGTTGATGTCTCTTCATCCTCTGTTAGAAGACAATATGAAATGTTACTCTCCATAACATACTCTAAGTGCCAACCTGGAGGTATTCTCTGTCTAGTTGATCGATGAACTTCAGAAACTTCAAACTCGATTGATTCTTGTACCTCGTGCTCTGGTGCTACTTCAGAAGAATCTGAATTTTCTTGTTCTGGATTATTTTCCACCAGTACCGTTGTAGTCTATGTACTTTTTTTGAAGTGTTATCATTTTCTTCTTTTTACAGTTGATCTTCTGCAAATATCACATATCTATTTATGATAATCTTGTGGGTAGTGAGATCCCACAAGCGAGACCCCTTTACTGCATTAGCATAACCCAAGAAAATAGATTTTCTAGATTTTGGATGTAGTTTTGTTCTTTCTTGAGCGTTGTATGACGTATACAGGACAACCAAAAATGTGAAGAGATGAGTAATTAGTTGGCTTTCCGCTCCACATCTCCATCGGTGTCTTCAAATCATTTGTTGTTGATGGAGATCTATTTACAACATAGCATGTTATATGAACTGCTTCTGCCTAAAAACACTTTGGTAGACTAGTTGTTATGAGCATAGCTCTTACTCTTTCTAGTAGCGTTCTATTCGTCATTTCTGCCACACCATTTTGTTGAGAAGTGTATAATGTAGTAGTTTGCCTTTTGATGCCTTCTTGCTGACAATATACATCAAAATCCTTGTTGTAATATTCTCCTCCGTTATCTTTCTTTAAACACTTGATTTTCTTTTCAGTTTCTACTTCAATTTGTGTTTTTGAAGTTTTTGAAAATACTTAAATATTAACATTATTCTTTTTGAACACGTTCGTAAAAATAGGAGAGAATTAAGTTACCTTCAATTTATATGTCTATGCCAAATAATTTTGATGGGATGGAAATGGTGAAAGATGAATGTAACTTACAATAAAAAAACAAACAAACAAAAAATATATGAAAATGATCCATTTGTGATTTTTATCTCTTTTCTTGATTCTTAATATATAAATATAAATTGTCTCTACTTACGGTACGGTGTTAGAAAATTTACCATTGTCATTTTGAGAGAGATTTTATAATGAAAGCATTATGTTTTTTGATTTATTTGGTAATTTTCAGAGAGATTCTATAATGAAAGAATTTAATTTTTTGATTTATTGGGTAACCTACAATTGTCATTTTGAGAAAGATTATATAATGAAATGATTTTGTATCTGCCATTAGATTATAATAAAATGATATGAGTCGTTAATTAAGCCACATAAACATAGACTTTTGGATACATTAGCTCTATTAATCTGAACCATTTGTTGCCTTCTCTTTTACCCACATATATATTTTCTTTTTTATTCTATCCACATCAATAAAGAGAGATTTTTCATTTAAAAAACTTAAATAAGGGGAAATTAATGTCTGCCATTAGCATAGAAATACGAAAACGAAAATATATAGATAAAAATTAAAAAAACATACATGCCGTTGCCGCCATGAACTTTTTGATATTATAAACAATTTTATTAATATTATAATATTAAAAAATTATTATGTCAAAATGATTTGAATATTGGTTGGTTTGAACTTTGAACCGTGGGATTTGTAGTGTTTTTGGAGTCCAAGAAGTAATAAGATTAAAGATTAGAGAATAAGGATAAAGTGGAGCTTTGAAAGTTGAGATTGTTTGCATTTTCAGTTTTTTCATTCACACTTTTTTGTGTACGGTTTTGTTGCAAGCCTTTTCTGAGTTTCTCCCATCTACGCAACCCTTCTCTTACTTAAAAAGGTTTAGGGGCAATAGAAGTAATTAATGGATGATAATTTATGTTTATTTAGACAACATTAATATGGTATATTGACTTAAAATGATATAAATATTAAATGAGTTAAATGTGTGTCACTTGTCGGATTCAATATTTTAAAACCAGAATCGGTGATTGAATCGATGATTTAAAAGATTCAACGATTTAACTTATTGAACCGGGAAAAAAGATGACGTCATAAATAATTTTAATTAATTAAAAATTAAAAAAATATTAAATTTTACTTTTTAAATTTTTTTTAATTAAGAACCGGTCGGTCCGATTTACCGATCTTGACGAATTTTTAACACTCCAATTTTTAGGGATCAACTGGACCAGACTCACAATCGATTTTTAGTTCAACCGATAGATTTAGTCCGATTTTAATCACCATGGTTGGATTCAAGTTTTGAGGTTCTAACGTGCGACTTTGTTTATGATAATTCGATTGATTAATTATATTGCATCGACTCGCTTTTTATCTAATAAAAATAAATTATCTATAGTATATTCAAAACTATTTTGCTATATTTTAGACCAAAATTTACTAGGAATATAAGACGCACTACTACAAATATTTTAAACAATATATCAAAAAATGAATGATGTTATTTTAGAAAAATATATTTAAAAATAAAAACATGTCAAATAGAGGTGTGTTGGTTTATATAGGTGTTTAAAAAAAATATTTAAAAACACATTACATAAAATATTTAAAAACACATTACATGAGTGTAATACGTTTAAATGAACCCTAAGATTTATTTTAGATAATCATTTATTAACATTAGATTGAATCTCACGCACGATTAGTTTTATGACTGTTTTTAATGAGATATAGATCCCTTTATCATAAAAAATTATGATTGTTATTTTTCCGTCATTGTTTTGAGTCATTATATATATATATATATATATATAACGTCATGTATCAATCATAAATTATTGACATTTAACAATCATTAAACGATAACATTCATATGTCAATAAATAATGATAATTTACTGTCATAAAAATAGCGGAAAATGGACAAAAATCATGGCACAATTTTTGGTGGGAAATTTTTTAAAAATTTGAGTTTTAAAAAATTAATTTAGCCGGAATAATTTTATTTTTTGGGCAATTTTTTGTTTTTAGACTTTTCTAGGATTTGATTTCATTAAATTAATACCACTATATATATATATATATAAGAGAATAAATTCCAAAATAAAATTATTGTTATCATTTTCCTCCCATCAAAAACAACAAAATGCTTACATTTCACTCCAAAAATCCATCAAATAACTTCCAATATTCTAATTAAAAACTGCCTAGTTATAATTTTTTTTATAAAATATGACAAAAAAATTGAGTAAAGTTCTTACTTTTCTTATTCTTCGGTGCTTCGTTGGAGAAGAATCTGCAAATTCTCGCTGATAAGTTGTATCTTATTGGTCATCGGTGCCGTTGTTTGGTGATGTAGGATTTAGGATCTCACTTTAAGATCTTGAGATTGAATCCATGGAGTACGTTTATTGTAAGAGTCTGTGACAACCTGGGATTTTACCTGCTCCTCTTAAATCCGGAAGAATGGTTTGACGACGGAATTTCTAAAGATTCCAAAAAAAAAATTGTATCATACTGATAATCAAAGTAAACCAAAAAACAGTTAAATTCAAGAAATTGAGGAAGGAATCTACATAAGCAACAAGTGACAAACCTTCTCTATGAGTGCATGAGGACTGAATCACTGAAACTTGCCTCGAACTCGAATCGATTGAGGCTAGCTAGTTGTGATTACTGGTTAGGGTTCGATTTGGTTTTGGCGTAAAGGGAAAGGGGCTGGAGTCACTGGACGCTGCTGCTGCTGCTGCTGTTCCGCTGCGGCTGTGCGTGCTTCTGAAACTCTCAAACTTGGCTCTGCTTTTATCTTTGTTATCACTGACGAAACCGCTTTCCTCATGTGATTCTGTTGAGAGTTAGTTTTCTATTAGTTAGTTTGTTATAAGAAGTATGATATGCACGTGCATCAGAATGTAATATAAATAGTTCAAAGGAAGTAATTGTTTAGTGGCTTTTTATCAATACAAAAAGTGTCCAGATTCATTCAATTTTGTATCTTATTTTTCTCACTGTGCTTCTTCTATTTTCTCAAGAAACAAACAACTTCTTCAGTTCTTAAATTGCAAATTTTACATGGTATCAGAGCCCAAAGCTTAATCATAGCTTCTTCAGACACTAACACATCATCTCTCATGTTTACATTCACTTCACCTGTAAAATTTGATCGATCTAACCAGCTGATTTGGAAATCACAAGTTCTTTCTTCAGTACGGGTAATGGAGTTGAAGATATTCTTAATGGAACAAGATCTTGTCCCAATAAGTTTATTCAACTAGAATCAACAGCTCGCATGGCAGATCGGACACCTGAACCAAGAACAAATCCAGAGTATGAGATGTTGGACAATTACGACCCATAGCGTCACTATTTGTAAAAGACATTGTGGTTTTTGTACAAATTAACTATGTAGCAATGGAAATTGCATTTTATCATTTTGTAATTTGATTACTTAAATATATAAATGATAAAAGTCCTTATGATTAGTTCCAGATTACTAGATATGAGACAGTATTAATCCATAACGGTTTAATCTTTAAATATCCCTAGTCGTAGTATTATCGAGACTGGACATTGATAATGCGGAATAGAGTAGTATTGTACTTGTGCGTGTTATGGAAGCGTAACAATATAGTTCTCATATATTTAAGCATTGGATACTTATGCAAGTGTGATAGGAGGTTGTGTTTACCGATGGTACGGAAATAGCTTCGCTCTGGATAGACCCCGCGGAATCCCATTGGTAGTATGACTATGTGTCTATGGGAATCCGCATCAGGGTAGGTGTATTTGGTCTTAACATGAGACTTGCATCGCTAGTACTTGCGACAATCAATACGCTTTGGTTTTGGTCGTCCACAACTTTAACATGTTTTGTGTACGCCTCTTCTGGGTTTATTGAGAATCGTAGTGTATTGGGTGTGATGTCAAGACGAAAGTATCACTTCAGTCATATGGAGATGATGATCACGCAGGGATACAGAACTTGTACTCTAATTGGTTGCAACCATCGGGATAATATGACATGGTCATGATTATCCGATTAAATAGACTAGTTGTTTGTGATCCGATATATGCTTCATACGGGGCAGACACTATTCCAGCCCCAGGCCTTGCATGTGACATCCGATATTGGATCGCAATACGCAATACTACGTATACTACGCATGTCATAGATTATATATTCCATTAAGAATATTTCTGGAGAATTGGGTAGGCATGACGCTTTGCTAGAAGCCAATCTTGTCTCGTAAATCGGTAAGAACGTAGTACGAGGTACGTACGCGTTTGGATAGTCCGTTGACCGGATTTACTGCCAACATATCCAGGGATCTCTTGGGTCACTTCCCGAAGATTCACCGATGACGTATGATTCGAACTTTATTAATCTGGGATTAATAGCGGAGAGACTTTATCTGGGATAAAGTACTATTTGAAGAGAGAGAACGATTAATTTGAAATTGATCGATAAAATAATATATTCGATATATTATACGAAATTGGATTTCGACGCGAAAATAAAATTGGATTTTAATTCGGGCTAACGAATTGATTTAGAATTAATTCGCTAGCGACGTGAATAGTAATTTTGCTAGGCATAATTATTTAATTGAATTTGATTTAATTACGTCGCAATGGAAAATTCGTTAATTCGGAATTAACGAACCTGAGCCCGGAATGTGTTTGCGGGCCCACTTCGATTTTGAATTAAAGTGGGGCCCACAAGTCACATCGCGAGTCACATCACTTGTCATTTTAGTGATAGACGTCAAGTCACCTTTTTGGTGAGTGACATGCAGTCACTATTCATGATGTTGGTTGGTGTGGACATTTAATGAAATTTTGGAGCCAAAATTTTGGTTGACTTTTTGAAAGCATATACCAATATTTGGTAATTGATTTTCATTATTGTTTTTTAGAAAACAAAACACAAAAGAGAAAAACTCTCTCTCCCTCATTTTGGTCATTGTCGTGACCTCCTCCAAGAGAAAGAAAATTATTTTCTTTCTTCCATCTTGCTAGCACACTAAAAGGATCAATACAAGGTGATAGGGAAACCGAACTTAGAGCTTGGGATCCTTTGGAAGCTTGGAGCTTGTTCATCTTCTTCAACAAAACAAGCCTTGGCCGAATACATCAAGCAAGGAGGAAATTTTTGTTGATCTTCGCATCCAAAATCCGTTCTTTGTAAGTATGATTCCGCCATACTTCTTATGAGTATTCATTTTTTTCATTGTTTATATTGATCTTGGGACCACATTAGAACCAACACACGGTGCTTTGCTAAAAGCCAACCATGTCTCGTAAATCGGTAAAAATGTGGTACGAGGCACGCACGTGTTCGGATAGTCCGACGACCGGATTTACTGCCAACATATCCAGGGATCTCATGGGTCGCTTCCCGAAGATTCACCGATGACGTATGATTCGAACATAATTAATCTAGGATTAATTACGGAGAGATTTTATCTAGGATAAAATACTATTTGAAGAGAGAGAGCGATTAATTTGGAATTAATTGATCAAATGATATATTCGATATATTAAACGAAATTAGATTTCAACGCGGAATTAAAATTGGATTTTAATTCGGGCTAACGAGTTGATTTAGAATTAATTCGCGAGCGACGTGAATAGTAATTTTGCTAGGCAAAATTATTTAATTAAATTTTATTTAATTACGTCGCAACGGAAAATTCGTTAATTCAGAATTAACGAACCCGAGCCCGGAATGTGTTTGCGGGCCCACTCGTATTTTGAATTAAAGTGGGGCCCACAAGTCACATCGCCTGTCACTTTACTGATGGAAGTCATGTCACCTTTTTGTGATTGACAACCAGTCACTATTCATGATGGGAGTAGATGGAGGCATTGAATGCCATTTTTCCCCCATTTTGCTTTATGCTTTTTGGAAAAGCATATACCAAATGTGTGAAGGATTTTTGGTATTAGGTTTTTAGAAAACAAAAACAAAAGAAAATTAAAACTCTCTCTTTCACTTTTAGCTCATTGTCGTGAGCTTCTTAACAAGGAAAGGAAAATTGTTTTTCTTTCTTTCTTGCTAGCACATTCAAGGAATCATATCAAGGTGTTAGTGAAACTAATCCCTTGAGCTTGGAATCAAGATCAAAGCTTGGAGCTTGGATTTCAACTTCAAAGAAGACCTTGGCCGAAACTAGGAAGAGGCAAAATTTTTGTGTTCAACGCATCCAACATTCGTTCTTTGTAAGTATGATTCCGCTATTCTTACTTTCGTATTCACATGATTTCATTGCTTTATATGATCTTGGGATGTTCTTAGAGACCAACAATGGTATCATGAGCCTTGATGAGCATAAAATTGAACTTAGGGTTTATATTCTTGATTTGGATATTTTTGATTTAAGCATGTTTTGATCAAATTATTTGTTTGAGTACGCTTGTATGTTAATAACTTGGAGTTATGCATGATCAATTTGTAGAAAAATTAATTGGATTAATTTTCCCAAATATGCTAGGCTTGGCCGAATACTTAATAACCCTAAAGTCATGGTATTTTTTATTTTTTGATCATTGGATGAGTTGAAAGACATGGATATATTGATTTAAGATTCAATCGGAATTGGATATAAAATCCATACAAATGCCGTGAGCTTCAAAGCATGGAATGAGATGATTTTTTGTTTCAATAATGTTGGACATGTATTGATGATGAATAAGCATGATTAATTGATTAGATTAGTATTTTGGAAATCTTAATTTAAAAAGTTAATCATGGCTAAACACTTTAATTAATTAAATCATGATATTTGGAATATTAAAATTTAATTAGTTGGGTTTAATTTAAAATTGGGCTTATAATGTTGTATTTGGGCCTAATGGGTTTGGTTGGGCCAAATTGGTTTAGGTCAATTGGATTGGATCCAAATTGGGCCTAAACCATTCCATTAAGTCCAAATATGACAAATGGGCCTTTTATGTTTAATTGGGCCTAATGGGCCTAAATTGGTTTCTTGGCAAATATGGTGATTCCTTAATTGGGCTTTGGTATTTGGGTTTGACCCATATTGACCAAAGTCCATGCCTTAAGAAATTAATTGAAAGCCCATTGGACTTTAATTAAATGACATTTGATGTTAATTGGGCTTTGAAACCCATTTAGATTAGATTTGGAATCTAAGTCTTAAAGGCGCATTTAAAAGTGTAGTTATTTAATTTTGAATTAAATATAGATTTAGTATTGAATACGAATTAAATTAGATTTAAATTGTAGTTAGCTATAATTCAAGAATTCGTACTTTGAGTACTTATTCTTAAACGAGTTGGACTCGCGCAAATCAAATCGTTGTTTGAACATTGGATGATCACTTTATTCAAAGATTAATTAATTGGATTATATTAATTGAATAACATGTTTTGTGTGAATACATAGATGTGTTGAATGAATAATGTATATCAGATGGATATTAGAAGGGAAAGGGCAATTTTGGAAATTATTGTAAATTTAGAATTTATTAAATTGGACCTGCGTGTCGAGCCTTATCTCTCTCGATTCTTTGTAATTCTCTTCTCACCTAATTCCCCTCAATGTTAATGAGGTTTCTTTAATTGTATTATGTAATTGGGTAGAAGTAAGAATAGTGCTAGCCGGGGAGAGGAAATGGAGTGATTTTTTCTAGGAACAATCTGTGAGATATCCATCCGCATATCATTATTAATTTATTTACCGCGCCTTATTATGCTTTTAGAATGCATGCTTAAGGGTGTATGAGGAGACCTAACAAAGATAATAAATTGGTTGCCAATTTACGCGAAAAACCCTCAATAAATATTAAGCGTTTTCCTTCTATTGAGTGATTCTTACTCAAGATCCAAGATTGGCACTGGTTTGTTGGCCAAAGTCAAGACCTTTGTCCATCGCGGATGTGTTTGAATCATGAAGGCTTTGTTCCATATCATATGTCTTGTCCAAGTTGTGATTTGTTGGCCAAAGTCAAGATCACTTCTTGTCCATCGACATCGATTACGAAGCTTTCCAATGTCAATGGGTTCCGCTTAACTGGAATCATTAAGCTTGTTGTGCTAAAGCCAAGGCTTAGTTGATTCAGAGGAAAAAAGGTTAGGAAAATATATTGGATATATTGGCATATATATTGTATATATGTTTCGGACTTGGAGGTCCACCTACCGGATCTAAGAATTGGATGAGATCCAATTGATCTTCGAGATCTACCTAGTTAAATATCATACAGCTTGTTGGCCAAATTCAAGGTTGTGTGTTATTTAACGGGATCCTAGCCCACTAGGAAACTAGGTTTCCCGAGTACTCAACACAGGGTTAGAGGCTCACCGAAAAATAGTGGGAGGCTAGTATTGAATTGCAATTTCGTTCAAATACTTAGCTTTACGCGTTTTCAAATTATTTCGTCAATTATATTATTAGTTAGACTAATATTTTATTATTTTTCTTGTTAACTGTACCCATACATCGTTAATCGAATAGTTGGACTATTGCGATTAAGATGAAAGGAAAGTTAAGCATTAGGGATATTATCATGGGCGATAATGTCTTTAATGGCACAAACTTTCAAGATTGTACATGAATCTCAAGATTATCCTGGGATCCGAGAAGTTCTCTACTACACTATAGAGAGACCTCTTGGGCCTAAGCCCCGACCTGATCAGTTGCTTGAGCTAGAGCTTTGGAAGACTCATAGCGATGACAACGCGACTGCTCAATCGGTAATGCTTGCTGCTATGACTCCGCAATTCCATCGTCAAAACAATGGATTGGATCCCTATGAGATGATGGCGAAGTTGCATGATCTTCACCGATCTAATCTTAGATCGCAAAGATATGAGTTGCAGAAGAAGCTATTCCGTGCTCGCATGTCAGAGGGTATGTCTATTGAGCACCATATGACACAGATGATTGCTGACATTGAGCAGCTCAGACAGATGGGCATCGTCTTCAAGGCTGAGACTTTAGTAGATTTGATCTTATAGTCTCTCCCCGACACTTGGAGTGGGTTCATCATGAACTACAATATGTTGAACCAAGACCAAACTCTTGGAGAGTTGATGTCCACTCTGCGCGAAGCAGAAAAGAGCTCCTTAAGGGTAAGAAGCGCGAGGCGCACTTCGCTTCAACATCTCAGACTTCGAGGGCTTGGCCCAAGACGACTGGAGGTGTAAAGAAGAAGAAGAAGAAGAAAGGCAAGGCCAAATCGTCAAAACCTTCTGGGAAGGGTAAGGACAAATCCCAAGATGTATATCCGCAGTGCGGGAAGCGAGGTCACTGGAAGCGTGATTGCCGCGAGTACAAGGCACACATGAAGGAAATCAAAGCGGGCAAGGCACCGGCTTCAGGTATGTTTGTTATAGAAATAAACATGTCTACTACTAGTTTTAAAAATTGGATTTTTGATTCTGGTTGTGGTACTCATATATGTACTGATGTGCAGGATCTGCAGATTACCTCCGCGTTGGAAATGGGACACGAGTCGCCGTTTTGGCCGTTGGCACTTTTGTTTTGGAACTGCCCTCGGGGCATGTACTTAAACTATCAGACTATTATTATGTACCTAGTTTGACTAGGAATATTATTTATGTATTTATGTTAGCCCAATGTGGGTATACTTTTATATTTAGAAACACTGGGTGTTTTATGTATAAAGATGATATGGAAATTTGCACTGCTGATGTAAATAATGGTCTTTATATTTTGAATATAAATCAATCTCAAACATATTATGTAACAAACAAAAGGCTTAAACTAAGTAACAAAGATGAAACTTATATGTGGCATTGTCATCTGGGACACATAAACAAGACACGTATATCCACACTTTCGAAGAGTGGGTACTTGGACGGATTTGATCTAAATTCATATGACGTCTGTGAATCTTGTTTATTAGGCAAGATGTCTATATCACCTTTTAGCGGTAAAGGTGCATGTGCCACCGAACTGTTAGCCCTCGTTCATAGTGAAGTATGTGGGCCCATGTCTAGCCAGGCTAGAGAAGGATATGAATACTTCGTAACCTTTACGGATGATACATCGCGTTATGGTTATGTGTATCTTATGAGACACAAGTCGGAAACCTTTGAGAAATTCAAAGAGTTTCGACACGAACTAGAAAAACAGACCGGCAAAAGTATTAAGACATTACGGTCGGACCGTGGTGGTGAATACTTAAGCAATGAGTTTCTTGATTACTTGAAAGAATATGGTATTCTTTCACAGTGGACTCCTCCCGGAACACCGCAATTAAATGGTGTGTCCGAACGAAGAAACCAAACTTTATTAGACATGGTAAGGTCTATGATGAGTCGCACAGAGCTACCTATTTCCTTCTGGGGATATGCATTGAACAGTGCAATACTTATTTTGAATAAGGTTCCCTCAAAGTCTGTTCAACAGACTCCGTATGAAATATGGACAGGAAAGAAACCGGGTTTCTCATTCCTGAAGATTTGGGGTTGCTGGGCATATGTCAAACATTTGGAAGGTACCAAACTTGAACCCAAATCAGATAAATGCCTATTTATAGGATATCCTAAGGAAACCAAAGGATATTACTTCTATCACCCACAAGAGAATAAAGTATTTGTTGCTCTACATGCGGTTTTCCTTGAGAAGGAATTCCTAAATGCAGTGATAGTGGGAGGAGGAAACTAGAACTCGATGAAAATCGGAGTGATACTGTTCCTGGCACAAAATCCTTAGCGAAACAAGAACAGTCCATCAGGGATGTGATTGTACCACAATCTTTGAATACACAAGGACCGCGTAGATCGGAGAGAGTCATAAAATAACCTGAGAGGTATGGGTTTCTGATCTCACCTCATGTGGATATTAATCTTATTGAGGAAGACGAACCGGCTACGTATGAGGAAGGGATAGAAGGTATCGACTCCGGTTTATGGCAAGATGCCATGAATTCCGAAATGGATTCCATGTACACCAACCAAGTTTGGACACTGGTTGATGCACCAGAAGGCGTAAAGCCTATTGGTTGCAAATGGGTCTTCAAGAGGAAGACCGACATGGATGGCAACATACAAACGTAGAAAGCTAGGCTTGAACGAAAAGGTATCGTCAACGACATAGTGTTGATTACGACGAAACTTTTTCACCCGTTGCCATGATTAAATCCATTAGGATAATGCTTGCTATTGCTGCATATTTCGATTACGAGATATGGCAGATGGACGTCAAAACCACTTTCCTTAATGGAAACCCTTTGGAGGATGTTTATATGAAACAGCCTGACGGTTTTGTCGTACCAAGACTTGCAAACAAGGTTTGTAAGTTAAATCGATCCATTTATGGATTGAAGCAAGCATCGCGTTCTTGGAACCAACGTTTTGATGAGATCATAAAAGAATATGATTTCGTTCAAAACGAGGATGATCTTTGTGTATATAAGAAGGTTAGTGGGAGCGCACTGACATTCATTGTCCTTTACGTTGATGATGTATTGCTTATTGGCAATGACATTCCCATGTTAACGTCGGTGAAAGCTTGGCTTTCATTAAAATTCTCCATGAAGGATCTGGGAGAAGCATCCTTTATTCTAGGAATAAATATCTACCTGGATAGATCTAGAAAGCTGCTTGGACTCTCCCAGAGCACGTACATTGACAAAGTGTTGAAGAGATTCAATATGGATCAGTCCAAGAGGGGACTGTTGCCAGTGTCACATGGCGTCACTCTATCTAAGGACATGTGTCCTAAAACTCAAGATGAGAGAGACAATATGAGTCGGATACCGTTCGCCTCGGCATTCAGATCGATCATGTATGCCATGATATGTACGCGACCTGATGTCTCGTATGCTTTGAGCATGTGTAGTCGCTATCAGGCCGATCCAGGTGATGGTCACTGGATGGAGGTTAAGAATATCCTAAAGTATCTTAGACGAACTAAGGATGCTTTCTTAATCTATGGAGATGGAGAACTTTAGGTAACTGGGTATACCGATGCAAGTTTCCAAACTGATAAAGACGACTGTAAGTCACAATCCGCGTACATATTCTGTTTGAATAACGGAGCAGTAAGTTGGAAATCTTCCAAGCAAGAGGTTGTTGTTGATTCAACAATAGAAGCAGAGTATATTGCTGCAGCTGAAGCAGCAAAAGAGGCAGTTTGGATCTGTAAATTCCTAATTGTATTAGGAGTAGTTCCGTTAGCAGTTGAGCCCGTTCCATTATATTGTGACAATAACGGGGCTATAGCGCAGGCTAAGGAACCACGATCTCATCAACGATCCAAGCATGTTCTTCGACGTTTCCATCTGATTCGTGAGATCATACATCGTGGCGATGTGAAGATCGAGAAGGTCGCATCAGATGAAAACATTGCTGATCCGCTGACGAAAGCTATTCCTCAGCAAAAGTTTGAGCGACATGTTTATAGTTCATGTGTTAGATGCTTGAGTGGCTGACTATAGGCCAAGTGGGAGATTGCTGGTCAATTATGACCCATAGCGTCACTATTTGTAAAAGACATTGTGGTTTTTGTACAAATTAACTATGTAGCAATGGAAATTGCATTTTATCATTTTGTAATTTGATTACTTAAATATATAAATGATAAAAGTCCTTATGATTAGTTCCGGATTACTAGATATGAGACACTATCAATCCATAACGGTTTAATCATTAAATATCCCTAGTCGTAGTATTATCGAGACTAGACATCGATAATGCGGAATAGACTAGTATTGAACTTGTGCGTGTTATGGAAGCGTAACAGCATAGTTCTCATATATTTAAGTATTTGATACTTATGCAAGTGTGATAGGAGGTTGTATTTACCGATGGTACGGAAACAGCTTCGCTCTGGATAGACCCCGCGAAATCTCATTGGTAGTATGACCATGTGTCTATGGGAATCCGCATCAGGGTAGGTGTATTTATTCTTAACCTGGGACTTGCATCGCTAGTACTTGCGACAATCAATATGCTTTGGTTTTGGTCGTCCAGGACTTTAACAGATTCTGTGTACGCTTCTTCTGGGTTTATTGAGAATCGTAGTGTATTGGGTGCGATGTCAAGACGGAAGTATCACTTCAGTCATATGGAGATTATGATCACGCAGGGATACAGAACTTGTACTCTAATTGGTTGCAACCATCGGGATAATATGACATGGTCATGATTATCCGATTAAAGAGACTAGTTGATTGTGATCCAATATATGCTTCGTACGGGGCAGACACTTTTCCAGCCCCAGGCCTTGCATGTGACATCCGATACTAGATCGCAATACGCAATACTATGTATACTACGTCTGACATAGATTATATATTCCTTTAAGAATATTTCTGGAGAATTGGGTAGGCACGGTGCATTGCTAGAAGCCAACCATGTCTCGTAAATCGGTAAAAACGTGGTACGAGGTACGCTCGTGTTCGGATAGTCCGACGACCGGATTTACTGCCAACATATCCAAGGATCTCATGGGTCGCTTCCTGAAGATTCACCGATGATGTATGATTCGAACATAATTAATCTAGGATTAATTACGGAAAAATTTTATCTAGGATAAAATACTATTTGAAGAGATAGAGCGGTTAATTTGGAATTAATGGATCAAATGATATATTCGATATATTAAACGAAATTAGATTTTGACGCGGAATTAAAATTGGATTTTAATTCGGGCTAACGAATTGATTTAGAATTAATTCGCGAGCGATATGAATAGTAATTTTGCTAGTAATAATTATTTAATTAAATTTGATTTAATTACGTCGCAACGGAAAATTCGTTAATTCGGAATTAACGAACCCGAGCCCGGAATGTGTTTGGGAGCTCACTCGTATTTTGAATTAAAGTGGGGCCCACAAGTCACATCGCCTGTCACTTTAGTGATGGAAGTCATGTCACCCTTTTGTGATTGACAACCAGTCACTATTCATGATGGGAGTAGATAGAGGCATTGAATGCCATTTTTCCCTCCATTTTGCTTTATGCTTTTTGGAAAAGCATATACCAAATGTGTGAAGGATTTTTGGTATTAGGTTTTTAGAAAACAAAAACAAAAGAAAATTAAAACTCTCTCTCTCTCTTTTAGCTCATTGTCGTGAGCTTCTTAATAAGGAAAGGAAAATTGTTTTTCTTTCTTTCTTGCTAGCACATTCAAGGAATCATATCAAGGTGTTAGGGAAACTAATCCCTTGAGCTTGGAATCAAGATCAAAGCTTGGAGCTTGGATTTCAACTTCAAAGAGGACCTTGACCGAAACTAGGAGGAGGCAAAATTTTTGTGTTCAACGCATCCAACATCCGTTCTTTGTAAGTATGATTCCGACATTCTTACTTTCGTATTCACATGATTTCATTGCTTTATATGATCTTGGGATGTTCTTAGAGACCAACACGAGATCTGGCACCATCAAGATCGTTAAGCTGGCTTCTGTCCTACATCTCTATTGAGATTCTGAGTCTTATTGCAGGTGCTTCGTCATCTCATGATCTTTGGAAAAATCTTGAAGA
Source organism: Zanthoxylum bungeanum (assembly GCA_019454045.1). Classification (NCBI taxonomy): domain Eukaryota; kingdom Viridiplantae; phylum Streptophyta; class Magnoliopsida; order Sapindales; family Rutaceae; genus Zanthoxylum; species Zanthoxylum bungeanum. Next base: position 88,486 of record SKCR01031981.1, read on the forward strand.
ACAATTTGGCTCGGAATCCATGGCTAAAAAGGTACATCTCAAAAATCAATTGAGTAATCTTCACAATGGATCCCTAACAATGTCACAGTACTTCACAAAGTTAAAGGCAATTGCTGATGAATTAGCCTTGGCTGGAAGTCCAGTCAGCAATTTGTATTTTAAAACACATCTGATCATCGGCTTGGGTCAACACTATAATCCAGTAGTGGTACATATAGAAGCAAATTTATATAATATGAGTGTCAATGAAGCTTATGCTATGCTGTTAAATCATGAAGCTATGTTAGAAAGCAATCATGTTGATGATAATAAAGAAACGAAGCAGAATTTTGCTGCTAACATGGCTCAAACTGGTTCTGGAAAAAATACAAACAAATGGAATAGTATAGCTAATTGGAATCAAGGAAACTATGGTAGAGGCAGTAACAATAATGGAGGCAGAGGATACTTTCATGGTAGAGGCAATTAGTATAATGGTTATAATCCCAGAGGTGGTTTTAGAGGAGGTTTGAGAGGTGGTTATAGTGGAAATGGTAATCCAGGAGGAGATATCAGTGGAAATTCTGGAAATTTTAGTTACAATAGAGGTGGTTCTTCAAGAGGCAATGGCAGGGGACTGAATGTTGTCTGTCAGATATGTTTTAAGCCTAATCACTCAACAATAGAATGCAGAAACAGATTCAATAGGGACTTTTCTGGTTTTAGTAATCATGGTAGTTATGGAAACTTTGGTGTCTATGGATACAATGGTCAAGGTGATCAGTTTTCAGGATACAATGATCAAGGACCAAAGGCGGATTTCATGGCAACACAGGAAGGTATTGCTGATCAAGATTGGTTCCTTAATAGTGGAGCTACACACCATATCACAAATGACATGCAAAATCTGACTGAATCCAGGGAATACTCAGGTAATCAGCAACTGTTAGTAGGAAATGGACAAGATATACCTATAACTCATACTGGAATTATAGATTTCAAATCTACTTATGGATATCAACTTTACTTGTCTGATGTTCTGCGTGTGCCTAAAATCACTAGGAAACTCCTGAGTATATCCAAACTTCTTGTTGATAACAATGTATACATTGAATTTGACTCCAATGTTTGTTATGTTAAGGACAATGTGCATGGGACACTTCTGGCTAGGGGTATTGCTGTTGGAGGATTGTACAAGCTACTGTCCAATGGTGATCATTCACTGATTGCAGTTCTCAAACCTAAATCAATGCTTTCAATTTTTGCTTCAAATAAAGTTGATGTATCTGTCAAAAAGTCCTATGCAACAAACTCTCATTTAGAAGCTTTTGTAAATACTACAAATCTTATCTCACTAAATTTGTTACATAACAGATTTGGACACCCTCATTAATATGCTTTACAAACCTTGTTGACATCTCAACCTTTCATCTCTTATAAATCAAATGTTCATTTTCAGTTTTGTGATGCTTGTCAAATTGGAAAAATACACCAGTTACATTTTTCTATCACTGAAATCTCTACCAAACAACCCTTAGAACTTATTCATGTTGATTTATGGGGCCCTGCTTTTCTTCCTTCCACAAATGGATATAGGTATTATATCTCATTTGTAGATGACTATTCAAGATATGTCTGGATTTTTCCCCTTAGGTTCAAGTCTGAAGCCTTACAAACCTTTAAAAGGTTTAAAACCTTGGTTGAAAAATAGTTTCACCTCTCCATTAATGCTCTTCAAACTGATAGAGGAGAATTTAAAGCCTTTGAACCATTTCTTGAGCTATAAGGGATAAGAGCTAGACTTACTTGCCCTCACACCCATCATCAAAATGGAGTTGTAGAAAGAAAGCATAGACACATTGTGGAAACAGGATTAACCTTACTTGCTCAAGCCCAAATGCCCTTGAAATTCTGGTGGGAGTCATTCCATACAGTAGCCTATCTTATAAATAGATTACCTAGTACAGTTTTTAAGAATCAATCACCTTTTCAGAAACTTCATGGTCAATTGCCTGATTACCAGTTTATTAGAGTCTTTGGTTGTTCTTGTTTTCCTCTTTTAAGGCCCTATAACCAACACAAGTTGGATTTTCACTCTCAAAAGTGTGTTGTGATTGGTTTTAGTCCTATTCATAAATGGTACAAATGTTTGGCTTCTGATGGGAGAATTTACATTGCTAGACATGTTCAATTTAATGAAAATGAGTTTCCTTATCACTTCATGTTTCCCTCTTCCTCTGATTCCATCACTCCTGAACGTTTTGTCCATCCTTCACAATTCAATCTTCACTATCCCAGAGATCCTTCACACATCATTGACAGTAGTAACACACAAACTTCATCAGCTGACTCTCAACCAGATCCAGGTGTCTGCACTAATTCACCACTGTCAGTCTCTTTTGATCAAAATGTTTCCAGCAGTGCTGCTTCTCCCTTTGATATTAGCACACCTTTACATCAAAATCAGCATCATATGATTACAAGATCTAAAGTAGGGACCTTCAAACCTAAGACTTATCTAGCTATAGTTCAATATACAGAACCAGTGAGTGTAACAAGTGCCCTAGCCAGTAGCAACTGGTTTCCAGCCATGAAGGAAGAAATTGATGCCTTGAATAGGAATCACACCTGGACCTTAGTACCCTCTGAAGTTGGTTCCAAGGTAGAAGGCAATAAATGGGTGTTCAGGATAAAACACAATCTCGATGGAAGTATATCTAAGTATAAAGGAAGGCTTGTTGCAAAAGGCTTTCATCAAACATATGGTGTGGATTTTTTTGAGACATTCAGCCCAGTAGTCAAGCCATGTACATTCAGAATTGTCCTAAGTTTGGCTGTAATGAAGCACTGGCAGATTAGACAACTAGATATCAATAATGCATTCCTTAATGGAGTGCTTACAGAGGATGTATATATGCACCAACCTGAAGGATTTTTAGATCCACAACACCACTTCTATGTGTGCAAATTAAACAATGTCTTGTATGGTCTTAAGCAAGTTCCAATGGCTTGGTATGATAATTTGAAAAACTCTCTGGCGGACTGGGGTTTTGTCACTGCTAAATCAGATTCATCTCTGTTTATTCAGCATCTGGACACTCATATTGTGATAGTTTTGATTTATGTTGATGACATATTGATAACTGGCTCTAGTTCCACCCTTATTGAAGATCTTATTTCTAAGCTCAGCAAAGCCTATGCCTTGAAGGATCTAGGAGAGTTTAATTACTTTCTTGGACTAGAGGTTACACCTTTAATTGATGGTTTGCATCTGTCTTAAACAAAATATATTGGTGATATTCTCTCTAAAGCTCATATGATTGACATAAAGGTTGTCCAACACCTATTAGCACAACTGAGAAACTTGTGAAAGACAAAGGGAAAATGTTTGACAATCCTACTCTCTACAGAAGCATCATTGGCTCCCTCCAGTATGTGGTGCTCACTAGACCAGATATTGCTTTCATTGTCAACAAGTTAAGTCAATTTTTGTCTTCTCCATCTGTACTGCATTGGCAAGCTTGTAAGCGTGTTCTGAGGTACCTGCAAAGCACAGCAAGCTATGGTCTTCAGTTCTATAATCAAGGGTCTCTTGATTTAACAGCATTTTCTGATGCTGACTGGGGGCTGATCTAGATGAGAGAAGATCTGTGGGGGGTACTGTGTGTATCTAGGCAATAATCTTGTGTCCTAGTCATCAAAGAAACAGCATATTGTCTCTCGGTCCACAGCAGAATCAGAATATCGAGCACTTGCTTTGGCAACATCTGAAGTCTTGTGGATTGGATACTTGTTACAGGAACTCAAAATTCCTCTTAAATCAATCCCAATGTTGAACTGTGACAACATGAGTGCTGAAGCTCTTGCTAGCAACCCCAAGTATCATTCACGAACTAAGCATATTGAATTATATCTTCATTTTATTAGAGATCACATAGCAAAGAATGAGTTGCAGATTCAGCATGTTCCCAGTCATAACCAATATACAGATATCTTGACAAAACCCTTAGCTTTTGATCAGTTTATGTACCTAAGGTCCAAGCTCAACATTATTCCCAGAAGTTGAGCTTGAAGGGGGTTGTTGAGAGTTAGTTTTCTATTAATTAGCTTGTTATAAGAAGTATGCTATGCACGTGCATCATAATGTAATATAAATAGTTCAAAGGAAGTAATTGTTTAGTGGCTTTTTATCAATACAAAAAGTGTCCAGATTCATTCAATTTTCTCTCTTATTTTTCTCATTGTGCTTCTTCTATTTTCTCAAGAAACAAACAACTTCTTCAGTTCTTAAATTGCAGATTTTACAGATTCGACTGATTTTTTTAAAAAACAAACAAACATAAAAAAGTTTCAAATAAAAAATTAAAAACAAAAGTAAAATTACATGAGAAAAATTTGATGAGAGAGAGGGAATTACAATGAAGAGAACGGGATCAGGAGATTTGGCTCTAAGGGCGACGTTAACGGCGTCTTTGATTTTACGAGAGAGCATGTGCTTGTTTAGATACACTTGCACCGATATTTTCTTTGTTGAGTAAACGGAGGCAGCTTGAAGATTTGACATTCGAGAGAGTTCAAATCGCTGTTCTCGATGGAGGCAGATACTTTTTTCCATGAACTCGACCATTTCCTCGTAGCGCTCGACTTGCTCAGTTCTCTGCTTCAACAGCGGTTTCGTAGGTAATGATTTGGGCGGGAAGGGAAATTAACGGGTGTATTCAATATAGATTTTAAAAGATTATGAAAAAAATAAGTCTTTTGGATTTTAAAAGATTATCTAAGAATGTAATGATTTATAAGATTTTATTTTTTAATCATGGTTTTTTACTTATTGGATTTTAAAAAATTTATATCATAAGAATTTATAAGATTTGAAAGGATCACATATAGATTTTTTTAATCCAACAATTAGCATTCAACAAATTACAATCTTGAAGCTAACAATATAAACTACACCATCGCACTTCAAAAAATCATCTTCTATTATAAATACAAGGGAATTAATATATACATTTCAAATGAAAACCTTAAAACCATTTCAGCCAAAATTAACTTTAATTAAATTTACAGAAAACACACAGATCCAAGCTAGAATTCGAATTTACCTTAATTAATTTTTATTTTTTTAATCAACAAATAGACAATTTCTTTTAAAAAAATATCAAAAATAAAAGACTAGAACAAATATTTTTTATTTTTTATTTTTAATATTTTTAGTGCAATACTTTTGGATATGTTTTCACAAGAAATTTGAACTAAGCTTTGGCTTTTTTATGTATGAAAGAAAAGAGAAACTGCACTACGCAACCTGAAAAAAGAAGAAATTAATAATAAGCAAGTACCTTATTCACGAAGAGCTAACATGTCAAAAAAAATCTCACGTCAAAAGTCTGATGGGTTAGGTTAAGATTTTTTATAGGGTTTGATATTTATATTTTTCACTAAAAAGTCTCACACAATTACACATAAAGAAATCCTTCAAAATAAGTAAGTTTTTCGATACTATAAGACTTTTTATTACTTGTTTAAAATATTGATTGAATACCACTAGATTTAGACACCCTTGATCGGTGAAATCACACATGTAACGCAAGCGCATATATCCTCAAGTAGTATAAAAATATCGATCCCACGAGAACTTAATTTCTATTGTTGTTATTAATTATTGATTCTATTTATTTACATGTATCTAATTAAATGGAGAAGAGAATGATTGCTTGATTGGTTGGTTGAATGTGGAATTGCTAAATAAATAAATAAATAAAAACACAAAAGAAAATATTAAGGAAAATAAACAAAAGACACAAACATCTAGGGTTATGATTCCACACAATAGTATTCTAATGATGAATTAATTCTCTTATATATGTATAATAAATCAGTTTGCTAACCTGAAACACGAAGATATGCAAAAGCCTCTTCCGATGGTCAGATGCAAACACCCAAAATAACCCAATTAATCATATTCATATGTTAACCAAGTTATCTGAATTCATTAAGTTCAAGTTTCAATTGTGACTACCCCCGCCCGACATGTATATTTCTATCCTGTAAGAAAATTTACCTAAGAGACATTTACCCCAAGGTGAGATCGTGAGCTATTAAATCTAAGGCTGAAACCTAAAATCCCTTCGTCAAGTTCATTTTAAGTTTACCACATTAATTTTATTGGTGATCAGGCAACAAGAAGCATTAAGCTTAAGATTCAATAAACAAACTAATGTATCACACAATATAATTAAATCAATTATTAAACTCGTAAATATTGTGTTTCACCACTTCCCTAGAATAAAAATAAAATATTGGGGTTAGGGGATCCACCTTTAATATTTCAAATGTAGAAATCTCACTTTATATAAATTATTAGTATTACCCAATTAAGTCAAATCAACCATAAAGGCGGTGTTATTATTTGTCGATAAACCAGCCATATAGACGATAATCATCTGTCACCTAAAGACCGACCATATAGGCAGTGTCACATTATATCAAATCAATAAAATCAGCCATTAAGGCGGTATTAACTTCAATCCATATTATTAAATTATAATTTCAATATTGTAAATTAGGTGAGATTAATCTACCTTATCATATTAAAGGTTTCACCATTCCTCCAGCGGAAATTAATTACTAAAAATAAAAGAAAGTAAAAACACACAAGTTATTATTACTACTAAAAATAAAAATAAAAATACATTACAAAACTAAAAAATAAAACACACAAGATACAATCCTTAATTCTTATTCAAGAAATCAAGAAAAGTATGAAATTTACAAATGAAATGGCTTGGTATTTATAGGCAAAATTTTGCCTCCACCAAATATGTCATCAAACATGGCACCAAATCCTCCACCAAACATACAAGCATGTTTGGTGGAAGTTTAACAATTTTCATTTTTTTACTTTATTTTATTTTATTTTATTTTTGAAAATGACTTTAATAATTACACATAACACACTTCCGGGTGTTTTATCAATTTCGGTTATGAAAACTTCAGAATTCGAAATTATTATGAACGTCACAATTATACATCTTTGAGTCTTCTTTAATCAAGAACTTGAATCACCTCAATCCGATATCAGAGTAGACAGTTATGGCCAAAATACGAAAATTATGCAAAACTGAAATTTCCAAAATTGTACTTCGTTATAACGCCATTTCAAGTTTCCAACCTCTAAAATCCAAATGTCAAGTCCAGTTTTTACCCTTATTTGTTTCACATTTCGTCCTGAATGATTTCATTGAGTCCCGATTTTATTTTATCTGTAAAATAAATAAAAACACAAAAGAAAATATTAAGGAAAATAAACAAAAGACACAAACATCTAGGGTTATGATTCCACACAATAGTATTCTAATGATGAATTAATTCTCTTATATATGTATAATAAATCAGTTTGCTAACCTGAAACACGAAGATATGCAAAAGCCTCTTCCGATGGTCAGATGCAAACACCCAAAATAACCCAATTAATCATATTTCTATGTTAACCAAGTTATCTGAATTCATTAAGTTCAAGTTTCAATTGTGGCTACCCCGGCCGAAATGTATATTCCTATCCTATAAGAAAATTTACCTAAGAGACATTTACCCCAAGGTGAGATCGTGAGCTATTAAATCTAAGGCTGAAACCTAAAATCCCTTTCGTCAAGTTCATTTTAAGTTTACCACATTAATTTTATTGGTGATCAGGCAACAAGAAGCATTAAGCTTAAGATTCAATAAACAAACTAATGTATCACACAATATAATTAAATCAATTATTAAACTCGTAAATATTGTGTTTCATCACTTCCCTAGAATAAAAATAAAATATTGGGGTTAGGGGATCCACCTTTAATATTTCAAATGTAGAAATCTCACTTTATATAATATAGAAATTATTAGAATTACCCAATTAAGTCAAATCAACCATAAATGCGGTGTTATTATTTGTCCATAAACCAGCCATATAGGCGGTAATCATCTGTCACCTAAAGACCGACCATATAGGCGGTGTCACATTATATCAAATAAATAAAACCAGCCATTAAGGCGGTATCAACTTCAATCCATATTATTAAATTATAATTTCAATATTGTAAATTAAGTGAGATTAATCTACCTTATCATATTAAAGGTTTCACCCTTCCTCCAGCGGAAATTAATTACTAAAAATAAAAGAAAGTAAAAACACACAAGTTATTATTACTACTAAAAATAAAAATAAAAATACATTACAAAACTAAAAAATAAAACACACAAGATACAATCCTTAATTCTTATTCAAGAAATCAAGAAAAGTATGAAATTTACAAATGAAATGGCTTGGTATTTATAGGCAAAATTTTACCTCCACCAATTTCTCCACCAAAATGTCATCAAACATGGCATTAAATCCTCCACCAAACATACAAGCATGTTTGGTGGAAGTTTAAAAATTTTCATTTTTTTTACTTTATTTTATTTTATTTTATTTTTGAAAATGACTTTAATAATTGCACATAACACACTTCCGGGTGTTTTATCAATTTCGGTTATGAAAACTTCAGAATTCGAAATTATTATGAACGTCACAGTTGTACATCTTTGAGTCTTCTTTAATCAAGAACTTGAATCACCTCAATCCGATATCAGAGTAGACAGTTATGGCCAAAATACGAAAAATTATGCAAAGTTGAAATTTCCAAAATTGTACTTCGTTAGAACGCCATTTCAAGTTTCCAACCTCTAAAATCCAAATGTCAAGTCCAGTTTTTACCCTTATTTGTTTCACATTTTGTCCTGAATGATTTCATTGAGTCCCGATTTTATTTTATCTGTAAAGTAAATAAAAATACGTCAAAACGTTCATAAAATCCGAGAAACCATACAAAATATTAGGTCAAAAGGGCGGTAAATAGTGATATATTTTCCGCTCATCACACCCCCAAACCTAAGATTTTGCTAGTCCTTGAGCAAAACAACAAAATAAAATAAAATAAAAAACTGAAACTAAATTAAACTAAGCCATTTTCGTAGCGATCACGGTTTCATTTAGCGTATGCAACAAGCCTTTAAACCCCTAGGTGTCCCTAGTGGACGAGTTGTAGTCTCGTGAGGGCTTACAGTGATGATACCCACAAACGTCAATTACATACACACAAAAGCAAAAATACAAAAGAAACAAATGAAAAAGAAATAAAATAAAAGAAAATAATAGCTATATATACAATGTCCTCAGAGAATATCTAGCAACAAAGTTAAAGGAACCTTCAAAATGCAAACTACAACTAAAATCCTTTCCTTTGAACAAAGTATCTAAATCAGACTCTGAGTGTGTGTGTGAATAGCCCTGCAAACAGCTTCGATTCTAAGTTATTAACTAGGTGAGTTTGTCTCAATTCTAAGTAGTTAATGAGACAAACTAACCTGACTATCTAAAATTATTATGTCTACTACAATCTGCGCAAAGTGAGGTATGTGATTTTTTTTGTAACATCTTTAATCCATGTAGCGAGTTTTAGGCCAATGACTCCCAAACCAGTTAGTTTTAGGGAACTAGGTGTTAAGACACCTCTACCGACTTAATTACTCGGATCTCGGATGTCTTTTTTTTTATATATATAACATCTTTAATCCATGTAGCGAGCTTTAGGCCAGTGACTTCCAAAATAGTTGGCTTTAGGGCACTAGGTTGTTAAGACACCCCTACAGACTTAAATACATGGATCTCAGATGTTATTTATTAATATACACTGTTTTTTTTTATCATCATTCCTCACATTAAAAATAGCTGCAGACAGAAATAGATATTCAGGCAAACGATCATTCATCAACCACCGATTATTTTAACTAGTCACTTTGTCAATTCCTTATTATCTTACTGCTACAGAACTATTCTTTTAAGTGCATATGAGTCTGACCTAGATATTAGGTTCAAAGTATAGGATAAAAGTGAAATAAGCATTTATCTTTTCCTAGAACTTTTTACTAAGAAAAACAATCTCATCATTAAACTATATATTTATTTTATTTTATTTATTTTTAAATAAAGCATGCAGAAATTAAAACACACAAAACATGCAAAACACACGACATGCAGAGAATAAAAACATGCAGGAAAGAAAATAATTTACGAATAAAATAAATAAACATAAACAACCACACCCCCAAACCTAAACCTAGCATTGTCCCCAATGCGTTACAAAACAAAATAAGGATAAAGGAACAATGTTACCGTGATTTCTTTTAGGGGCCATTTAACTTTTTTTTTGGCAAAATCGAGTCATGAGATGAATATATCCACTAGGACGCGTATCAAGAGTTGACTCCTTATTCCGCCGTCTCTACTGAATTGACTTTTTAACTTCACGATTTTGTCAAATTTTATTCCGTGATAACCTTATTTTCACTGGTTTGCTTTGCTTTAAGTGCTCCGCCTATGTTTTTCCTTGCAAAAATAACACACAAAATTAAAAAACTCTACAACATGTATACACAAAATATAAAAATTTAAATTTAAATAAAAATAAAAATTTTGCATGGGTTGCCTCCCTACTAGCGCCAAATTTATCGTATTCAGCCAGACGTGACTGAAGTCCATATGTCAAGGAGGTTTCAGGGTGGTTTTGGATGTCCGATTAAAGAAAATCTCATGTGTGTTGCTTTTGAAGGGTCTCTTCCAACGGTAAAGTGGCAAAAAGAATTTTCTCTCATTCAGTGCTTGTGCCACCTTTTTAAACTTTGTCGCTCCAGTGGTTCCTGAAAGAAAAGAAAGAAAATTAGGAGGTCTCGTATGGTGCTTGACTTTGAATGAGAGTTCCATTCTGTCAAGCTTATGGGCAGTGTCTTTGATTTGTACTCCCTAATACAGTGATGTTTCTCCTGAATGCATGAGATCTTCAATATGATAAGACATTTGCTCTTCCATTTGTTCTGCTTCTTGCTCCACCTTTTCTTCACAAATGTACTTCAGAATTTCATTGTTCAGCTCTTCATCTATCATCTGTGAAATGCATGCTCCATATGTGTCAACCTGAGGATGTAAAGATATGTCTGATTGTAGTTATTTATCCTCTGTGGTTGATATGAACGGCTCGGTAGCTCTTCTTCAAACATTTCTGCAATGCATATGCACCAAGATCTTCATTTTGATGGTGCACAGTTTCATCCTCACTTGTTAGTGTAGTTGGTACAGACAGCTCTACTACTTGTTCCTCCTCAGAGTCCGATGAATAATCAAGATCAAATTGAGATTCTGCTTGTTCGGGCTCCTGAATTGATACCTCTACCTCAGCCTTATCACCTATTAAGGTGTCATCATGAAATGCTTCGTACTCGAAGGCTTCATCAGTGTCATTAGAAAATGTTTCATGAGGTGTAAAATTCTGATTTTCTATTAATTGTCTCGTTTTATCTATCATTCTTTGTATGGACGTCGCGTTACTCTGAAATATTTCATCCATTGCATCTCACTTTTCGTCTTGTTTCTTGATCCAATCTTTGAGCATGTCAATCACCCGTTCTTCCTCTGATGGTTCTGGTTCTTGATGAAGATCGTAGGTTGATGGTGGATAAGATGGAGAATATGGTTCAGTGAAACATGCTGATTCATCATACCATGAAAGATTCTGATAGTTTTGCCACCCTGAATTGTAGTTGTACTCGCAATGATTGCTAGGGTGGTTACCATCACATATCTCACATATGATCATTGTGTTCTGAAATGGTTGAGCAAATGTTGTGTTAAATGGATCTGACATCCATGGATAGTTGTTGGGCTGGACAACAGGCCTCAGAAAATCAGACTGCTGCTCCCTGATATGGGGTGTATCTTCTCTTTGTAAAGCTCGTAATTCTTCCATCGCCCAATAATGTTTCATTTTCAACCACCTGAAAAATAAAAGAAAGAAATAAAAATTACAAATAAAAGTAAAGAAAATTATATACAAGTAAAATAGATAGCTTCAAAATTAATAACGCAAGAAAAATAAGTCCCCGGTAACGGCGTCAAAAACCTGATCGGTGAAATCACACACGTAACGCAAGCGCACGTATCGCTAATGTAGTATAAAAATATCGATCCCACGAGGACTTAATTTCTATTGTTGTTATTAATTATTGATTCTATTTATTTACACGTATCTAATTAAAGGGAGAAGAGAATGATTGCTTGATTGGTAGGTCGAATGTAGAATTGCTAAATAAATAAATAAATAAAAACACAAAAGAAAATACTAAGGAAAATAAACAAAAGACACAAACATCTAGGGTTATGATTCCACACAATATTATTCTAATGATGAATTGATTCTCTTATATATGTATAATAAATCAGTTTGCTAACCTGGAACACGAAGATATGCAAAAGCTTCTTTCGATGGTCAAATACAAACACCCAAAATAACCCAATTAATCATATGCATATGTTAACCAAGTTATCTGAATTCATTAAGTTCAAGTTCCAATTGTGGCTACCCCCGCCCGACAAGTATATTCTTATCCTGTAAGAAAATCTACCTAAGAGACATTTACCCCAAGGTGAGATCGTGAGCTATTAAATCTAAGGCTGAAACCTAAAATCCTTTCGTCAAGTTCATTTTAAGTTTACCACATTAATTTTATTGGTGATCAGGCAACAAGAAGTATTAAACTTAAGATTCAATAAACAAACTAAAGTATCACACAATATAATTAAATCAATTATTAAACTTGTTAATATTGTGTTTCATCACTTCCCTATAATAAAAATAAAATGATGGGGTTAGGGGATCCACCTTCAATATTTCAAATGTAGAAATCTCACTTTATTATAATATAGAAATTATCAGTATTACCCAATTAAGTCAAACCAGCCATCAAGACGGTGTTCTTATTTGTCCATAAACCAGCCATATAGGCGGTAATCATCAGTCACCTAAAGACCGACCATATAGGCGGTGTCACATTATATCAAATAAATAAAATCAGCCTTTAAGGCGGTATCAACTTCAATCCATATTATTAAATTATAATTTCAATATTGTAAATTAAGTAAGATTAATCTACCTTATCATATTAAAGGTTTCACCATTCCCCCAACGTAAATTAATTACTAAACATAAAAGAAAGTAAAAACACACAAGCTATTATTACTACTAAAAATAAAAATAAAAATACTTTACAAAACTAAAAAATAAAACACACAAAATACAATCATTAATTCTTATTCAAGAAACCAAGGAAAGTATGAAATTTACAAATGAAATGGCTTGGTATTTATAGGTAAAATTTTGCCTCCACCAAACATAGCACCAAATCCTCCACCAAACATGCAAGCATGTTTGGTCGAAGTTTGACAATTTTCATTTTTTTTACTTTATTTTATTTTATTTTTATTTTTGAAAATGACTTTAATAATTACACATAACACATTTTCGGATATTTTATCAATTTCGGTTATGAAAACTTCAGAATTCAAAATTATTATGAACGTAAACATTGTAGATCTTTGAGTCTTCTTTAATCTGAAACTTGAATCACCTCAATCCGATATCGGAGTAGACAATTATGGCCAAAATACGAAAATTACGCAAAGTTGAAATTTCCAAAATTGTACTTCGTTAGAACGCTATTTCAAGTTTCCAACCTCTAAAATCCAAATGTCAAGTTCAGTTTTTGTCCTTATTTGTTTCACATTTCGTCCTGAATGATTCCATTGAGTCTCGATTTTATTTTATCTGTAAAATAAATAAAAACACATCAAAACGTTCATAAAATCCGAGAAACCATACAAAATATTAAGTCAAAATGGCGGTAAATAGTGATATATTTTCCGCTCATCAACCCTCTTAAAAAAATCTCAATAATCTTAATGGAATATCACAAGATTTATTTAACCCAAAATAGTCTTTTAAAATCCCAATTGAATATAACCCCTAAATATTTACAAAGTGTTTTAGGTTTTTATTTTAGGATTTTGAAGGTCAAAACGACGTAATTTCAAATTTGTATTTTTGCAATTTTTTTTAAATAAGGTCATTTTAATAATTACATAAATAAAATTTGGTCCAATGGTAAATTTTTCCAACATAAACATTGGGGTCAAATAGGTCTTTAGTTCGAATCCATATGAGTGCTAGTTTGGAAAATAGAAAAATAAATTTATTACAATTATCTGTTATGAATTAATGATTGAGAGTTTCATGACATACATATGTCATAAATTCATGACACAAGTGATTTTATGACACAAAAATATCATAAAATATGACATATTTCATGACATAATTTTTCTGTCATAAAAAAAGTGTCATTATCTTTTCCTTTTTCTAGTAGTGACGATTAGAGGTGGAGACATGATTTTATTTTAGGGTTAGTTAAATTTTATTTTTTCTACATATTATTAATGGATTAAAAAATTTATTTTTATTTTTAAAAAAATAGAGAAAATTATAGAATCGAACCTGACTTGGGCCAAGTAGCCCACTCGTGGTGTCTGCCCTACTTGTGACTTTAATATTTATTATATAATAAAGAGAAATTATTCAATTTCCATTATAAAAATAGCGAATGTTCGAAATTATTATAATACTTTTTATTTTATCATTTTTAAACATGAAGTTTCAAAAGTATATAAATTTTCACATTTTTAAGGTGGAAAATTGAAATTTTTTATAATTTTTAATCGAATTTTAATTTTGTTTAATGTAATAGAAAATTGATTAATTTACTAGGAATATAATTTATTATTGAATTGGTATTATCACTATCTTCTTCCAAAAAACAGGTTTAGTAAGAATGCGTTTTTCAATATGTGTGTTTATTTTTTGCTACATTTGAATGGTAGGAAAGATTTTCAACATTCTCATGTTGACTTTATATATATGTGTGTGTTTTTTTATACACATGTTAAAAATATACTTGACGCAAAAAAAAAAAAAAAAACAAATTTAGTTTCGATCCGTTGACAAGTATTTGAATAAAATGATATAAACAAAGTGTGAATGAATGACTCTAAGATAATCGAATCTCTCATCAATTAAATAGGGGTGTGTTGTGTATGATTAGATTTGGTTTAGTATAATTATAAAAAAAAATTGTAATTGTAATTATTAAGTTTAAAAGAATCGGTTTTTTAATTTAAAGTATAATTATAATTATTTTTATTTGTCTGTTTAATTTGATTTTTTTTTTAATTTTTTGATCAAAAAAATAAAAATTATTGACATTCATTGAATCATCATGACTGCACCAATATAATATTTTCTTCAAAATCTACCATTCAAATAAACAAGTTGAAAAAAAGAGAGTTAAATCTAATTATTAATGTAACAAATATAAATATAAAATAATAGTATAATATAAATTGACTAAGAAAATTCAAGAAAATTTCATTATTCAGTTCGTTCACTTCAATATTTTAGTTAAAAAATGAACTAATTCGGTTTGACTCTGTTTTTTAAATTAAAAATTGAGCATCTATTTTTAATACGAAAACATATTAAAAAAAATATATATATTTTTTTCTATAAATATATTAATTTAGGTATAAAATGATAAAAATGGGATGATGAATGAGGGCGACTAACTAAAAATAGATATGGATTCAATATTGTATTCAATTTGTGTGGTGATTTTTATTTTATATGTTTTTTTTTATAAATGATAAGTAATAATTATTTGATAATAATTTAAATATAACACAAAATATTAAGAAAAAATAAACAGAATTCAAGCTCAGCACATATTCAAACAATCAAATAAAGTATTAAATAGTACAAACAACTAAATAAATTATAATTTTATTTAATATCATTACCTTTTATGATACGCAGCTGAAAAGTCTAACCGACAAAACATAGTCAAAGCTCAAAACGGAGACCAAATGAAATGAGGAGAGAATTTTACCACCAGTAAAAGTTTTGTCATGCAAACTACTTCTTCTTGTAGTTGCAGGCTTGTGAAAAACAAAAAAAAATGGAATCAGCTGTTTTTTTTTTTTTTTTTTTAATCGTTGGAAATTCTACCATCAAATCATCTCATTCGAACTTAAGCAGAACAGATAAAATCCGACCGTCCCAGACTTTTATAAGAAACGCATTCTAATCAGCCAATATGAAACAGGAAACAGAGAGGAACAAACCCAACCCACGTGATTTGAAGACCAGGTAAAAATAGTCAAATTTTCCTCCCCTTAGAACCTGGCCATTTTTTTATACTTCTTTCTTTATCTGATCTCTCTTCTGCGCTTTCCTTTTCTTTATTTTTTTTATATGAAACCGCGTATTGAATTGTGACTTTAAAACCACTATATTCAAAGTCTTTTACAGTGTTTTGGTCGAATTCTCTCAAAACTGTTTATACGTATTTTCACATAATTTGTTTCCTTTCAATTTTTATTTTCCAAGAATCCTGTCCTCTTCTATAAGCTTTTATTCCAAGTTTCTGTTTCTGGGCTTATCTTTTCTTGGCATCCAAACACAGATATTTCTGCTTTGTCCTCATTTGTTCTCGATTCTTTTGTGCTGATTCTTTTATTTAGTATTTTATTCACTGTGATCAGACAAGGCGAGAGTCCATTGCTATGGCGTTCAAGGTTTCTTTAGTTTTGTTTCTTCTCGCAATCTTTGCTGGCGCTTTTGATGCCACCATAGCCAGAGCCCATGATCAGAGCAACAGTTTCAATTCCAATATCTCTTCCCTCGCCGGCATCAAGTTGCCTGATCACATGAGCTTCAATGCAGTTTCTTCTTCAACGAACTCTGGCTGCAGCTTCTCAAAGTCAAGAATCGACACACAAGATAAAGATGACGAGGGAGATGATGATTTGTTATCATTGAAACCCAGTAAACAAAATGTGAAGCTTCACCTAAAGCGCCGGTCAACGAATCAAGAAACAGCGCCAAAACAGTCTCTAGTTCATTCCACACTAAGGGACTTGACGAGAATTCAGACACTTCATAGGAGGATCACTGAGAAAAAGAACCAAAACACCATTTCAAGGCTAAAGAAAGAGAGTCAGAAATCAAAGAATCAAATTAAGCCGGAGGTGGTGGTGGTAGCACCGGCAGCTTCACCGGAATCTTATGCAAGTGGGGTTTCCGGGCAGCTCATGGCGACTCTGGCGTCAGGGGTGAGTCTTGGTTCTGGAGAGTACTTCATTGATGTGTTTGTTGGTACACCTCCTAAACACTACTCTCTGATACTTGATACTGGTAGTGACCTTAATTGGATTCAATGTGTGCCTTGTTATGATTGTTTTGATCAAAATGGACCTTATTATGATCCTAAAGATTCTAGTTCATTTAGGAATATAAGTTGCCATGATCCTAGGTGTCATTTGGTTTCATCTCCTGATCCTCCTCAGCCCTGCAAATCTGAGAATCAAACATGTCCTTACTTTTATTGGTATGGTGATAGTTCTAATACTACCGGTGACTTTGCACTCGAAAGGTTTACTGTTAATCTCTCGAGGCCTACTGGGAATACAGAATTTAGGCATGTGGAGAATGTGATGTTTGGCTGTGGCCATTGGAATAGAGGGCTGTTTCATGGGGCTGCAGGCTTGTTAGGACTTGGGAGAGGCCCTCTTTCCTTTTCCTCTCAGCTTCAGTCTCTATATGGTCACTCATTTTCTTATTGTCTTGTTGATAGGAATAGTGACACTAATGTTAGCAGCAAGTTGATTTTTGGGGAGGACAAAGACCTCTTGAGCCACCCCAATTTGAATTTCACCTCATTCGTAGCTGGAAAAGATAATCAAGTTGATACATTTTATTATCTTCAAATTAAATCAGTCATTGTTGGAGGAGAGGCCTTAAGTATACCGGAGGAGACCTGGCGTTTGTCGTCTGAAGGGACTGGTGGTACAATCATTGATTCAGGCACTACACTAAGTTATTTTGCAGAACCAGCTTATCAGATAATCAAGGAGTCATTCATGAAGAAGGTGAAAGGCTATCCATTAGTCAAGGACTTTCCAATTTTGGATCCTTGTTACAATGTGTCTGGTATTGAGAAGGTGGAATTTCCTGAATTCGGGATTCAGTTTGCAGATGGTGGTGTGTGGAACTTTCCAGTTGAGAACTACTTCATCCGGCTTGATCCTGAGGAAGTAGTTTGCTTGGCCATTTTGGGAACTCCGCGATCTGCTCTTTCCATAATTGGAAACTATCAGCAGCAGAACTTCCACATTTTGTATGACACGAAGAAATCTAGGCTGGGGTATGCACCAGTGAAGTGTGCTGACATATAACATCTTGTTAACAATTCAAAAGGTAGGAGAGGAACTGTAAACAAGGTGTATCAGGAGTGACTTAATTTTTTTTTTTTTTTATTTTTTTTCAACATAGAGGTGACATACAAAGATTAAAATTAGTTCATTGTTTTTGTTTTTCTTTAATGTTCATGTGATTACATATTCAGAAACAGGAATATTAAATGTATCAATACCATTTTACACATTCTTATTGCAGTTTTTCTGATTCAAAACTCTTGTATGAAATGATTAAAGGATCACTCATATTATGGAATCTCTATACCAAAAGGTGTATATTCAGGTGTTCTGCATTTACAGAATAAATTGTTTCTGCTCTCAATAAGAGACTCTGACCATTGACCATAATTTGTTTCCTTCACCAATTTGCCAATGTGTTTTAGATGTAATGTTATAATTGCAATGATCCATGAATGTTATTTTGGCTGGTTCTCTGATATGCCTCTGCTAATTTAAATATATAGATTAATGAATGGGTCAACTGTTAGGTGTGCGAAGATAATAATGTGTAGAAACTAAAGAATGAGTCAACAACAGTTAGGTGCATAACCTTGTTTTTTTTTTTTTTTTTTTTAATAATATTCTTATCATCTCCCATCTCCACTTTTTTGTTTATTCATTATTTCATTTATTACTTTTCTTGCAGTCAGAAAACTAACAGATACCTGCCTTAGATTTGTTATGTTTTGTGAGAATTAGGATACAAATATTGAGTTTAATTTATGTGGAGTACTATACATTAGATATACATTGACAATTGATTCACTACTCAATATTAAATCCTGATGGTTATGTTAGATATGGCAAAAAGATAATTTGATACCTAAAGTAAAAAAGTGATTTGATATCCCAAAAAGACATGATTTTGTAGTGTAAGATTCATAATCTGACCTTTAGGTCATGAGTTCGAATCTAAGGAGTGTATTTTTTGTAAGAACCTGAGACAGTCGATGATTTTACTTGTTCCGTTTAAACTCGAAATGGATGATTTGACGGCCGGATTTTCAATAATTTAAAAAAAATAAATAAAAAAAGTGATTTAATGTCAACTATTATATGGATGGTGTTAGCTAGCAAGTCTTTATCAAATTTAATGGCATTTCCTCAGTTGCTTCCTTTGAGTGCTTCATTGTTAACATTCTGGTTGTCAAGAACTGATGTATATATTAATCAGGCATGCTTTTTGAATATTCAGAAACTTCCCCATGCCATTGCCAGGTACAAATGAGATAATTCTAATGGATACCCCCTAACTTTTTAAACAAGTGAAATTTTTTATAATTTTTGACAGAAGGGATATTGAAATAACCTAAGTTATCAATCGTGTATATGTGTAATTTCTGAGAACAGCCACCCTTTAAGTGTAATAAAAAAAAACATATATTCACCTAAATTTGTGTCGAAATTAGAGGTTTCTAATTTTTTTTTTTTTTAAATTAATACTTATTATAATAAGGAAATAAAAAAGATATATATATCACATACTTTAAAAATTCATATAAAACTGCCTTTAATGTAGTGATCAACACATATTCAACTCCGGATCCTAATCTGGTCCACCACTGATCAATCATAATCACCACCAAACTTGCCCTGTTGTCAATGGCACTGGCGCCCCGCACACATACACAGACCATAAACTTGGACCATTCGTATTTTATTATATTATTATTATTATGTTTGTTATTGGATTTGGGTGTCTAATGTTGGGCTCATTATCAACATCAGGCACACAGACATTGCCCATTCTAACAAGTAAGAGTAGGTTTTTAAAACAAAAAAATGATACACTTAAACACACTTTTACTTAAGGTTTTACAAATTCTCTCACTCTATTTACAATAAATCACTATAGCTACGTAAAACTTTAAATGAAAATATGTGTGAATATATCATTACTTCTTTAAAACATTCCCGCTCAAGCATGCAGGAGACAGGGACAGGGACAGAGTGAGAGCAGGGGTTTGAGTTACACAACTGGTAGCCTCTCTGGAATCCCATTCCCGTCTGAAAATGGTTACTTTCAAGGTGAATGAGTACTGGGTTTCTCTTCATCAACTATTTTATTTTTAACATTACTTTCTGTTTTTGTTTTCTCTATGTTGACTTTGTTATTAAAAAAAAAAAAAACAATTTTTTAAACAGTTTCACCAGTACCAAGTTGTGGGAAGAGCTTTTCCTACAGAGGGAGATGAGCAGCATCCCAACATCTACCGCATGAAGCTTTGGGCCACCAATGAGGTCCGTGCCAAATCTAAATTTTGTTATGTATGTAGTTACTCTTGCTCATTTCTTCATTTGATCTATTTTGGGTTGTTAATTTTAATTGCTTTTTTTTTCCTTCTTCCCTGTTTATGGGGATTTCTTCTTTGGTTGATTTGTTAAGGTATTTCTTGAGGAAGTTGAAGAAAGTCAAGAAGAGCAATGGGCAGGTTTTGGCCATTAATGAGGTTTTTTTTTTTCTTGCATCTCCTTGTGTTGTATATCTCCTTTTAAGATTCCATAATGTTTAAGAAGAATTTTCAGTAATGAAGCAAGCGTAGGCGTCAAAAGATCTTAGTGGAAAAGTCTTGGTTTGGTTTAAAGCGGAGGATCATAGATGGGGATTGAAGTTGTATTGAGAATTCATAAACTTTCTGGAAACTTTTAATGTGAAATTCATCTAAACTAAATATCCCATTTGTTACTTGGCGGGGTTTCTCAAATAGTTCTAAAATTGGTTTAGACAGTATGGTCCAGCTTACTGCCATTAGCTCAAGTAAGTTGAAGGCGAGGAATGCCTGGATTTTCCGACCAGCTCTTGCTCGTGCTACTTTGTACTTGTTGTTTCATTCAAAGGGAAGAAGGTAAGATAAAGTAGATGACTCTTAAATGTACACGGATAGGAAAACGTATCTCTATGATTCTAATTAGTTTCTTTCTTTCTTTCTTTCTTTCCAGCGTAAGAAAAGAAGTTCAATGGGGCTTTGTGATGTTTAAATGTTGTATATTCTTATTTTGAAAATTTGCCAACTTGTAGTATCGTGTCTCTAATTGTAGATATTTGAAAAGAATCCAACGAAGATTAAGAATTACGGGATCTGGATATCACAACATGTACAAAGGAATACAGTGACACGACTATTAATGGAGCTGTTGAACAAATGTACACTGAGATGGCATCTCGCCACCTTGCATTCAAATTATTAAGACCGCTGTTAGGACCCAAGAGGCAAAATAGGAAATAGGGAAGGGTAGATAGGTCACTTTAGTTATTTAGGGTTTACATATAAATTAGGATGTTTGTTTCATTTGGGATTATGCTATCTTTGGTTGAATTTGGAATTGGGAATGAGGAGGGGAAATCCTAGGGAGGTTGCCAACACCTCAAGTTGAGCAGGGCTGGTGAATTAACCTTCACCTTCAACTATCTTTGTTGTTTTTCACTTTCGTTTTAAAAATAAAAAATACAATTTAGCGAAAAAAAAAAAAAAAAAAAACAAAGATAGTTGAAAGTGAAGGTTAATTCACCAGCCCTGCTCAACTTGAGGTGTTGACAACCTCCCTAGGGTTTCCCCTCCTCATTCCTAATTCCAAATTCAACCAAAGATAGCATAATCCCAAATGAAACAAACATCCTAATTTATATGTAAACCCTAAATAACTAAAGTGACTTATCTACCCTTCCCTATTTCCTATTTTGCCTCTTGGGTCCTAACAACCGCCACCACCATCCCAGCAAAACTCTACAAGAGGAGAGCACCGACCAGTTCCATAACTCCGAAATCAAATTCCCCTTACAGTGTGTTTGGTTGGGGGTTTTGGAGGGGAGAGGAGGGATTATTTTAAATTATATTTGTTTGGTTTAATTTTTTTAAGGGGAGGGGAGGGGAGCAAAATCCCTCATAAGCTAATTTTAGCCCCCCTCCAAAAGTGGGGGGTTTTGGAGGGGAGAGAAAGTGAGGAATTAAAATTTTAAATGCAATGACTAAATTATCTCTACTTATATATTAAAAATCCTAAATTGTCCTAATTACAAATCTCTCTTATATTTACTTCACCACTCAAACCCTAGTCTTTTTTTTTTCCAGTTACGTGGTTTCTTTGTTTTTTATTCTATCAGGTACTTCTTCCACTCACCACTCAGGTATGTATTTGCTTTTAACTTTTGCTTTTTCTTTGTTTGTAACATGTGTGCTCTTAAAATTTGAAAAATAAATAAATATAAATAAACCTGCGCAAACTCATATATATTCATCAATGTCCTGCTTAAACGGAGAAAGATCCATTGCTTTTAATACTGATCTGTGGATCCATTGCTTTTAAAGATTTCAAAGTCCTTTAAATTTTTCAGATGATGATCTTGTGGTAGTTCGTCATAACCTATCGGAGACTACTTAATTACTGTTCAGCAAGTTCTATGTCATATTTTCTTCATTCTTTTTGAAGGCTCCAGTTGGGTTTAAAAATTAAAATTAAAAGTGTATTGCATATCTTGTCTCTGTAATGGGTTATGTTGCCGGATGCTTGACTATAAAACTGGCAGTAGACTACTTTCTATTACGAATAGCCACAAACAGAGCTTTACAACTAAAAATTTATCAAACAATATTGCTAGATTTGTAGCAGCAAACAATATTGCTAGATTTGTTTGTTTACTTTTTCAATGAAGACTAGTCTTTGTGCTATATTTGACAATATGTTTGCCTTTTCACCACTCATGTGTGCTTTTTTTTTTCTTTGTAGATAAATTATTTTAATTTATAATTTTTATTTTTTGAACCATACAAAAATTCTATTTTAATTTTATAAATTTTTTATTACTTTAGATGGATCATCAAGATTGGAAAATTATCGTCAATAGATGGTTTGATTTACGCCGAAGAGCTATAACTCAACTCATGTGTGCTATTGTTTATTGCTTTGTTATTCGGATGTCTCGTAAGAGAAAATTGAGTTATAATATGAGCTCCGAAAGAGAAAGAGTGTGTGAAGAAATAATGGGTCGAATTAGAAATAGTGAAACTAGTAGAAATATATTAAGAATGAGTCCGGAAGCTTTCTTAACATTATGTGATATGCTAGAAAGAGAGGGTGGCTTACAACCAACACGATGGTCAAGTGTGGAAGAACAAGTTGCAAAATCAATTTACATATTGACACATAATGCTAAAAATCGTGAAGTCAACTTTTGGTTTCGTCGTTCTGGTGAGACAATTAGTCGTCATCTTCATAAAGTGTTGAGAGCTATTCTTGAATTGGAAGAAAAATTCATTGTACAACCCGATGGCTCAACAGTCCCTCTTGAAATTCATAGAAGTATTAGATTCTACCCATATTTTAAGGTAAATTTTTTATCATTAAGTCACCCTACACTCAAACTTTAGCATGATCTACTTAGATTATATTAATATAAATACATTGTGTCAGGATTGTATTGGTGCCATAGATGGGACACATATACGTGTCAAAGTATCTTCAAGAGATGCTCATCGGTATCGTGGTAGGAAAGACTACCCAACACAAAATGTGTTAGCAGCGTGCACATTTGATTTAAAGTTTACTTATGTGCTCACTGGATGGGAAGGCACTGCCTCTGACTCAAGAATTATAAAGAATGCATTAACACGAGAAGATAGACTTAAAATTCCTCAAGGTAATTAAGAACTCATAATACATTAAAATTCTTCATCACATATACTCATTTGTGGGATGCTGAGCCAGAAGTTTGGGATGCTCTAATTGAGATAAAATTCTTAGATTTTGTAATTTATAATATGTCACTAATCAATACTTGATTAACTTATGTAAAATTTACCTTTTTCAGTCAAAACCAAAGGCAACATATTGGAAAAATATCCCAATTCCAAATTATGAGAAGATGGTGAAATTGTACGGGTATAATAGAGCTAATGGAGATGAAGGTGGGAGTAGAAATGAGACAAGAAAACAAGGGCATTCTACCACAGAGCAAGACTTCATTGAATCTATTGATGACATTGATAATAGTATCTCTCAGAATGAGGTGCATTTAGAGAGCTTTGATACTTATTTTGATGATGGAATGCAATCACAAGATCTTTCACCCATATCAAATGATGGCAGTAAAAAGAAGAAATCTAGAGTGGCCAACAAAGACAAAAATAATGAATTTGTCGAACTTAAAGAGACAATGCATGTGGTTGCAGAGGCTTTGAGAGAAGGGAATGCAGCAATAAGAGAAGGAAATGAAATAATGAGAGAACGCCATAACTATGAGCTGCCTCCAATTTCTGGGGAAGAAGCTTGGAATTTAATCGAGGATTGTGGATGTGATACAAACTCATTGCCTAAGATCTATTGCTCTTTAATGAAAGATGCTGACAAACTTAGAATAATTCTTCAATGTCCAGCGGAAGCACGTAAGGCAGTGATCATGCAAATGGTCTTTGACTCTTAAGAGAGATGATGCATTTGATTAAAGACTTGAGCTTAATGATTGTTATTTTGCTGAAACCTTATTAACATTTTACGTATTATCTGAACTTACTCATTTTAGTAATTTATGTTATAAACTTGGATATTTTGCAGTGTTTCTTTATCTATTCATCTATGTCAAAACCTAGCTACTGGTTTGGTGCTTGTTTTAATTTTATTTTTAATAACATGTATTATATATGTAGAGCTTTTAATTTTAATTTTAATCTTTATTTAATTCAAAGATAATATAAGCCTATATTGTTTTAATTTTATTTATAACAGGTTATAAGGATAAAATAGTAAATTAGTTTTAAAATCTCTCTCCTCCCTTCTTGAACCAAACATATATCTAATTAAAAACCCCCTCATCTCCTCCCCTCTCATCCCCTCCTTTGAACTAAACATATATTTAATTAAAATCTCTCCCCTCCTCTCCCCTTCGTTGAACCAAACAGACCCTTAGTGTTCAGGAAGCTGAAGACGACATACAAGGCATCCAGGCCTAACTTGTTCATGTAAGCCACGTCCCTTTGGGACTTGTTCATGTAACTTGCTCATTGCTTGCCTTGATTTGACTAGTTTATATCAATTGTTCCAGTTTTGATGATTTGCTCAATTTGGTTACTTGATTAAGAGATTGTGGTACTTGTTGGCTTTGATCAACAAGGAAGGAAAGAAAAAGCTTAGTGGATATTATTCTTTCTTGTACTATGCTATTGGATTAGGCGTTGGTACTTTTTGCTCCTGTTTCCCCATCATCAGTGTGATAAAAATTGCAGGCATTTTTGAACCTGGATGGGCAGGTGGTGGTAACATCAGTTTTTAGTTTAGTCTTTGCCTTTGATATTTTTTTGGTTATATTATTTTATTAATTTTCTTTTCTTATAAATGAATTGTTCCTTGATATTTACATTACAAGAAAATGAATAAAGGTTTATGCACTCCCTCAGACTTAATTGATAAAATTTCTCGTATAAAAACAATAGCCCTGGAGTTCAAATTTTATTCACATGAAAAAAAAACAAAAAATAGAAAAGGCTGAAAATTCAACCCTTTTCTCATACAAGAAAACTTGCAAAATAAAAGCAAACAATTACAATATTCCCCCTCTCTGAATTTACACTCATTCAGTTAACATGACCTTATGCACACAATACAAACAAGAACTTGCGAAATAAAAGGGAAGAAAAAAAATTTAATTAACAGGGCTAAGAAACGCCTTGGAAGGACAATCTATCACGAAGAGTATCAAAAATTGATGAAGCTGCAGCATTCTGTGCAAATGTCAATTTCAGTCGACCGAGCAATTCACCATCTTTTGCCTGTGAAGCAGCATCAGCAGCTTCCTTGGCCATACCAATTCGAGCATAAGCCTGCTCAAAATCGGAGACACGCATGATCAACGGTGCATGACCAGTAACCAGCTCACATGATGTACAAACTAACCATTTGGCAGGCAGGCAAAATGAAAGAACATGGAATGCAAAGCTATAATTCTAACCGAATATTGTGCATATAAAATAATACTCTGAATGTCTTCACAGAATTCATATAAGCACCGAACGATGATGGGTCTTTGCAAGCAGAACTTAAAGTTCTTAATAACTTTGTTCAGAAAACTTGCTGGCCAAGTACATAGCTTACCTCAGCTCTTTCTCGTGGATCTGCAAGTTTTGGGATATATTTGAGTGCTTCACCTTTCTCATCTGCATCTACGCATGCCTCGACAAATGGCCGGTAACCTATTTGGTGCAAATAAACATACAGATACTGGGATTATCATGTATATCAGAAATGGCAAGAACAAAATATCCGTGCAAATGTTCCTTTTCACTGAAATTAAACAGGAAATAGAAAACTTTACCAATAGGTGGTCTCTTCTCCTTTGAGAACTTTTCTAAGGCATCCCAATCTCTTTTTGTAGCCAAAGCAAAAACTTTAAGCCAATACCATCTCTTCTCAGAAACCTGAGACAAGTTGAAAATGCAAGAATCAACGCAACTAAATGTTAAGAATATAAGCCCATAAACAATCATGCAGAAGGAAGGCTGATCTTGTACTATCACCCATGCAGATATGCCTCTTCAAGGAGGCAAAAGAGTAACCACTTTTTAACCAGGGAGAGGGTGAAAAAAGGACACTCTACAAACCTTGAATTCTGTCTTCACTTTCATTGCAGCTCGATGATTTCCTAGCACAATACATGTGCGAATAGTGTCGCTAATACTTGAATCAACAAATATTGCTTGTTTGGTAGTCACTTCTAACTCATGTTGGATCCTGTCGAAATAGAAACAACGGCAGTAAGTTACACTATGTAATAGATAAATCTGCAAATGAAAAAGTATGAAAACGGTAATGGCCACCACTTTTTTTTTAGGACGAGACAGAAGGAAAGGTGGGGAGAGTTGGGGTTTGATTCAAGGATATGTGTTTCTCTGCAAATGAAAAAGTATGAAAACGGTAACGACCACCACTTTTTTTTTAGGACGAGACAGAAGGGAAGGTGGGGAGAGTTGGGGTTTGATTCAAGGATATGTGTTTCTCGGTTACATGCAATAATACTGACTACAGAAAGCATGTTCCACATTTCCATAATAGATGGCATCTAGTTACTTGATTGTGGGGAACTTATTGTTTCTTAGCACTCAAATTTGTGAAGACCACATTAGATACACATATTATCAGAGTAAAACATTTATTCTGATTAGTAGTATCCAATGTGATAATGCATCACAAAATAATACATTCAATATGTACACGTGTACACACCTTGGCTACTCACATGGCAATATACACTTCATGTTACCAATTATTAAGATAAAAGACAACTCTAAGTTGTTGGTTTGAAAAGTGCAAGCATTATATTAAATATTACCCAAGAAGGTAATTTTAACACTTCATTTAGTGGGGGAAAAACAGTCTCTCGGTTTGCTTTTTGAATAACACTAAAAATGTAGGATCCAAAATAAATCCAGTCATCTGTATTCTTAAAATTAGAAGCGTACAGATTGTGTCCAAGGCTTTGAATTTGTTTGCAAGTAAAAGACAGGAAACATAGTTTATTTTATATCTTCAAGTGACCACATATCCCAGCAATGTATTTCAAGTATCCTGTGCGTCTATGGATGTCAAGGTGTTTAAAACAGAAAAAGCATCGAGTGATTTGAAACTTGATACAAACAGATGGCACCATAATTGAGATTTCTCACCTCAACAATTTTGCATGTTCTTCAGCAGCTTTTGACTCAAAAATGTGCTCCTTAGTTTCTGAGAAGAGACTGTGGGCCTTCTCAATGCGTTTTATGCGTGGACCATGAAGGGCAGATCCGTTGCTTGCCATTGGATTTTTTCCAAGTTCCCATGACTCTTTCCAAAGAAGAAAAGCCACCTCCTATAAAACCAAATAAACTTCATACTAAAAACAAATCAACCACGAAAAATGAGAGCAATAACAGGAAATGTAGAAACGCTTGCAACACAACCCAAATCTTAAACACCCAAGATATGTTTTTTTATGTACAGGAAAACACGACAGCATATATGTCCCATATATGATCCAGCCATATCTTGAAGATCAAAGCACCAAAAATTTAAATTTCAGTAATCTTGGCATATAATACCCACCTAGTGGGAAAAGGCTTTTGCTTGGTTTAGTAATCTTGGCATATAATATTCCACTTCTATGCTTTAAGAGTTCAAATGTTATGCCTATAGGTATGTTCAAGAATACATACCGGTAACATCTTGATATTTGATTAATTACATAACCAAATACACTATCCAATTACCAACTCAAAGGCATATGACAACTCTGACTTCCTCTCCATCAGAACCCAATGACAAAACGGAAAAAGAAATGCAAATAATTTAAACCTACCTGAAGCTGTCCTGTTGATAGGAAGAAGTCCTTGAGGAATTCATGCTTATAACACCTGAAAGAGATATATAATGAGTATAGTTGGAGAAATGAAGTGAAAAAACACTAAAATTAGATGTATGCCATCTGTCGCACCCTGGTTTTAGGATGTAGGTGACCGCAAAATTCACAAATATACATGAGTCTTTAACAGTTATGACTGATATTTACTGGAAAATTAGACGGCTTAAATGAAGAATAAATTTTACAAATATTCAACAGCTAATGGTACCTACCGTGCATAAATTGTAAATAAATCGCATGCCAGGGGTCTTGTTTGTATCATCCCAAAAAACTCCAGTGCAGGCCTCTGCAATAACATAAAAGTGTGATTAAGATGAATCAATTCACTTATGGATCACATTGAGCTCTTGTTTATGCGGCGCCATGTATATTTTCTGAGAGTTTATGAATATCTTAGCAGAAATAGTACCTTTTGCCAAATATGAAAAATAACAAGATAAATCAGATCAGTATCTCCACTTTCAGTTGCCTTCACCAAAGCAGTATCTTCCTCTCCTATGCTTAACAAGAGAGGAACCTGAAGAGAGAATCAAAATGTAACAAAATAAATTCTACAAAGCAACTACAATAGAATTTTGTTTTGATAAGGTTGGAAATTTAGGCAATGAAAAAGAAAACATGATGGCAAAGAAATAATTAGAGGTGTAAATCGGTCAGTGCTGAGCTATAAGACTTTCTTTTATGCTTCTTGTCTCACTTTTGTCTGGACCGGTTTGCGACATACAAAGCTTGGCATGGCCCAGGCACTGTATGATCTGGGCTGGGAAAGGGTTCTGGCAGGGCCTTACTTTTCCTTTTTTTGCTTGCTTCTTAGTTACTGATCCACTAAAATGACCAAATATCCTAAAATTGCTAGCATCTATAACTATTTTGAAAGGTACTTTTGACTTTATATGTAATATAATTATTCTTTTTTTTCCTCTTTTTCCTATTTGACCTTGCTTCATGCTAAACGTCAGGCCTTTGTGCCCAAATATTTAGGCTCTGCACGGGCCTGTGTCATGCTTGATGCTTCATGCCTAGGACAGCCCTATTTACACCACTGGAAATAAACTTTAGCTGCAAAAATATAAAAGATTAAGATAAAGTAGGAGCCATAAGAAAAAAAAGGTAACCTGTTTGGAAGATCGAGGTTCATGTTCAACAAGCATAGCAGCTAACTTCCGGCGACCACTCTTATCTGCATGAGCAGCAACTGCTGCATAGGATATGCCTTTGCATAATTTGAGCTGAAACTCAAAGAACCATTACTTTAGATGTCACATTTCCGTGAAATTAAATGAGAAAATAAGCAGTAATTTTGAGGGCTAATAATACAAACAACAATTAAAAAGGAAACAAAAACCTTATCAAGTAAGATTTCCAGGAGAGTGACATCAGGAATTGCTAATGAAGCTGTTATCTTGGAACAAGCCCAGTGCATAATCACCACCTCCTGAGAAAGACAAAAATAAAGATAAATGTCATGCCTTTTTTACTACCTGAAATTTGAAGCAGTAACCGTCAAAATAATAAAACTGACTCTCAGCACATAATCAGAAAATAGGGTGCATAAACTCTCACAGGGCACAATTAACAGTAGTCTAGAAATGAAGCTGATTACTTATAGATAGAGAACGAATAAGTAGATAAAAAACAATAAATGCAGATTCCCATATATTTTACAACGAGATTTTGTCTCCAGACACGTCAACCAGAAGACAGACAAGTAAGCAGGGTAGTGAATGATCCCAAATTTCAATCTGACAAAATTATATTATTTCAACCAAAAAAAGTGAATATGAAAACCCTGAAAATTGAACGAGGCAAGACACTTTTCAGCATCGGCAGCTGATTCCTATCGATGGTGCCAACATCACCAGTTTACAACTTCCTTCAGTTGGTCAACAACTGAAATCCAAGAAAATCTGCAGTTGTAACTTCTTCCACAGGAGTGGCGCTTAAAATTTCACAAGTAATTTATTCACCTTGTTGTGATGTAGGACATCCTAGAGACCTAAGTATGTATACCAAAAGTAGGCATAGGACTTAAATAATCGTTGTTCGAGAACAAAACAATAAGACGTCAGTTAAGGGTTTCGCTATCGTTCATGTTTTATTATAATCATTATTTTTTATTTAATATTTTTATATTCCTTTCCTTAACAGAGTAAGTTTCATTTTTTCCCCTATAAATAGGTGCTCTGTGCGTAACGTAAATCATGATGATATTTTTCTCTCTAGTTTTTCTCCCATTTCTTCTCTTCTATCCTTTCTTAGCTTTCTAACCCCATTTCTTTCTAAACATATTTTTTTTTTTATTTCTAGTGAGTTTCTAATCCTATACCAATTTCCTATCATAAAGAAGGAAATTTCAAAATCTATTCATGCATTGTCATAATTTACATTAAGCCCTAAGCCCCTAGGAGTTGACTGCACATTTACAACAAACTATCTAACAGACAGGCTTACAACAAGAACATAAACCAAAAAAAAAAAAAAATACAAGGAAAAAACCTAAAGCTAATCCAAGAAGACTCTGGCAACAATCTCATAGATAAGCCTCTAACATTAAAGTGATTTTAGATTAGATATGACACAAATGGCCAAGGTAAAAACCAATAAAAGCAAGAAACTTTATTATTTGGCAGCCTTATACTTACTTGATTCATCCCAAGGTATTCTGATATATGCAAAGCAAGGAGGTGGTGGTTGGCATTAATCAAACGACCAATCAAAACAGATGCTGTAAGCGACTGAGGCAACAAGATCATCAATACAAATTCAAGAAATAGCACATAAATCAGCATTGGTGTTGGA
This sequence comes from Zanthoxylum bungeanum, assembly GCA_019454045.1. NCBI lineage: Eukaryota > Viridiplantae > Streptophyta > Magnoliopsida > Sapindales > Rutaceae > Zanthoxylum > Zanthoxylum bungeanum. The sequence goes on from SKCR01031981.1 coordinate 119,865, forward strand.
AAAGATTGAAGACCTTATACTGCTGGATACTAAGAGGGATGCCAATCTCAGGATCACGCACAGCATTCAAAATCCGCAAAGTTTTACACATCTCTTGAATATGATCACGTTGAAAATTGCTGTCAAAGCAAACTGGATATCAATACCAAGAGATAAAATCAGGAAAAAGAAAAAGAAAATATCCTGCTTCTGAAACATAAAAAATATCAGCCAAACATCTAGAAAGCATTAAAAAAAAAAACATTGGACATGGTTAATTCACAGGCATAAACCAGTAAAACCTATAAGATACAACAACTAGAAAGTTCCACCAACGTACTAAAACTCAAACATGTAGGGAGAAAAGTATAAAGGCCAAAATATTGCTAGATAAGTAGCTCATGCTGCATGAAACCAAACCTTCATTCTTAATCTTATTACAAGGAAATATTGAGAAGAAAAAAGATTAAGATGTCCAAGCACCATACTAATTTCAGTTTTTATGAGCCATATAGAATGATAATCCTTAATTTTCATGTCTTAGTTATAAGTCATCAATTATGAATACTATAAAGAGCCAAAGGAAAAAATCTTCAAATGCTACATGATACAAAGAAATACAAAAGCAGACGAATGTCAAAAAGGCTTTCAAATCAATGATTAAGCAAAAAGGAGGAAATACCAAGTGCATCTGGAGCCATTTTGGGTTAGGATGCTATTTATTGGTTTCATTAGTGAAATGCTTAAATTTATTCATGTAATAGGCAAATAATGAAATAAAAGAGGGTTAAGCATGTAAGCACTTTGTCTAAAGCAATTTATTCAAACACAAAAGATACTTATGAATCCAGTTTCTGAGCTTCACTCTAGTTGGTTTTCTCTTCGTCAAATTGATATTAAACTTTCACTGTGTAGAAAAGCTCAATTACAAAATAGTGTGCTTTATTAAATATGTTGGGAAACATACAAAAATGAGAGCAAGTGCAAGAGCTTGGTCTCATTTAATTACATAGTAAGGCATATGGGCTGTTGTTTTTGATTGATAAGAAAAACAAGGCTCCAATAAGACTTGCTAACAACAAAGAAAAAATGCCATAGACAAAGCACAGACTCAAAATCCAAAATTTTAATTTTCAACAAATAGCTCCTTGAGATTTTTTAATTTTTTTGGTCAAAGCTATGTGTTGGACATATTTAAACTTCCAACATAAAAGCCAGCATAATAACTAACAAACTAACCTGCAAAAGGCTTGGCCATAGCTTGCAGCTCTCAATAGTGTCCTTTGACGAGAAATATCAAATTCATGACCAGCAGCATCAATGCATTCTTCAACAGCTTTAGGCAAGGATGCACGAATCAACCTCAAATTTTCATCTGCCTAGTAAACAACAATAGATTTATTTATTTTCTTTCTTTAGAGAAATTACATATAGTACACACTGCTCCAATAAGATATATTTTTGTTTCTTTCTTTTTTTTTTTTTTGGGGCGGACATAGTCGAACTTGGAAGTCAAAAGCCAAGACTCGTTCCTTTACATGCATATGTGATTTTCCCCCTATTTTTAAGGAACAAGCAATGCTGGAAAGATAATGAGAAGAAAAGGAACTTGAACACAGACCACCACCTAGTTCCCTTAAAATTTTATACTGTAACATTTATTTTGTGTGGAAATAAGATTAATAAAATATTCCAATTGGTACCATCAGATATTACGCTTTGACATGCATACAGCAGAGAATTGATAAACAATTTACAATAGTAGTTTATCTAGCTTGCAATATCTATGACAGGCTTCATGCATTCAACCACAGGTTGTAAATCATTATTCGAGAATGTATAACAGGAACCAGACAACCAGTGGATGATAATTAAATCATATATACAGGTTAATGCTGCAAAATGTGAAAAGAAGACCAGACCAACTTCTTCTAGTGAGCTACCTTGGCACTTCTCCTGTCAAAATGATCCAAGGCATCATAAAGTAGAGCAGCAGGTGACGTACTTCCAATTGCAAAGATATGCTCAGTAGAAGTAGGAACCCGTTGCAGAAATTCCATACTTGAATTAGATAATATCCTCACTCCATCACACTCTGGGATAAGAACTAGCGGCTCATCATAAAAGTATCGCGCAGGCTCTGCTTGAGGAGCCACCATCAACAACACATCATCCCAATAAAGAAGTATACTGTCCATCCCACACCATGCCAGCTGCTCCGGAGGCAGGGCTGACTGAATAAACAAAATTTAATTCATTACCCATTTGTAAGTCACATTTAAATTTTAAAATATGAAGAAATAGTAAATCAACCTCACAAGACTGGTCGATAACAGGGGAGCTGAAGTCAGTTTTGTTAACGACAAGGCGACCATCCTGAGTAAAACAAGCAACGAAATCCCCATTGGGGGAAACAGCCATCTTCTGCGACACCGTATCATCAACTTTCTGCACGCCATCTTCATCCAACATCAATATCCCATCATCAGTTCCAATGAGCACTTGTACATTGCCAGTCATCATGTATTTGGGCTCAATCACGGCCACGCAATGAGGCAGCTCCTCAATCTCCGGCCTCGCCAGTTCACAAACGTTCATAGTCTTAAAATCCGAGACGCAGAAATACCTATTCGCCTCCGTCAGGCAAACGACGCCGTTCCCCCAAAACACGCACTCCACCACGTTCTCTTCGAAACACTCCTTCCCCATGGACGCGTTGGGATCGACGAGTTCTGCGTGGATGTTGTAGCGGTAAACGGTGCCGTCTTGGACGATGCAGACTAGGGTTTGGTCTTCGGACCATGACATGCCGATCAACCGTCCTCCGGGGTTTTTCCAGACGGTTTCGGAGATGAGGACGCCGGCGGAGTTGAAAATGCGGAGTTTACGGAGGGCAGATTCGGCGTAGAGCTGAACGATCTTGGAATCGTCACGGATGACGGCGATTGGACCGCCGAATGGAGCGCAGGCGACTTTGTTGCGGCTTAAGTCGATGTGTTTCCATCTCATTTGGTAGAGCTCGGGCTTACGGTAGTATCGGTTGTAGACGAGCTGCCACTCCGCGGCCACCGAAACGTTGGCCATGTTGGTTTCGGAATTTTGATGCTGCGAATTGAATGAATTTGATCCAACTGCCGTTAAGGGAATCTTCCGATGAGTAAATTATTTTTGATCGACGGATATTTTAAATTATACGATCCTCGTGATCGATATTAAAAGGGGTAAGTTTCACTAACGACCCCTGAACTATGGGGTTGTGACAGTTTGATTGAAAATATTCCTTTACTATCAAAAACCTCCTTTTAATAGTTAAATTAAAGTTGTTTAGTAGTTTACAACGAATTAGATTGATTGGGTTCTGTAAATATAAAAGCCAACCGAATTCTTCCAAATAATAACCATAAACTAGGAGGCAGGTCAAGTGAAGTATTTGCCAAGAGTAATGATAAATTGACAAATGGGTAACACAATGATGATTAAAACTAATTCAATATATATATATTTATATTTATATTTATAGACGCTGAATTTTGCATTCGGCCTACAATCGAGAATTTTGTATGTTGGGGGCGCTAATGATCCTGCAAAATAAAGATAGAGTGAGCGTAGAGTATCTACTCACCGATGTGGTGGATGCTGTATACACTCCGACGCTCAAGTCAGTGATGTAGACGAGCGGAAAGAGATGGAATAGCAAGGTTTAGGGTTACCTTGATCTTCACAGATTGTTGTGAGGGCGGTGGATGGAGAATGGAGAATGTTCTCATCGACTGTACCAGATGAAAGTCCATGATAATCTCTAGTCGCCCAGACCTGAAGAAGGTTCAGGGGAGTCTTCAACATCGTCTGGACTAGATGTAGGTATAGGTCTTCAACTTGACTTCACAAGAGTCATGGGGAATATTCTCGTTGACTAGAACAGATGAAGGTCCATGATAATTTCCAATCAGACCTGAAGAAGGTCCATGGGAGTCTTCAACATCGTCTGGATCATATGAAGGTCCAGGTCTTCAACTTGACTCGACAAGAGTCATTAGGAATGTTCCCGTCGACTGGACCAGATGAAGATTCAGGATAATCTCCAATCAACCAGACCTGAAAAAGGTCTATCGGAGTTTTCAATGTCATCTGGACTAGATGAATGTCCAGGTCTTCAACTTGACTCCACAAGACTCATGGGGAATGTTCCCCGTCGACTAGACCAAATGAAGGTCCAAGATAATCTCCATTCGATTAGACCTGAAGAATATTCAGGGGAGTCCTCAAAATCATATGGACCAGATGAAGGTCCAGGTCTTCAACTTGTCTCGACAAAAGTTATAGGGAATGTTCACATCGACTGGACCAGATGAAGGTCCATGATAATCTCCAGTCGACCTGACCTGAAGAAGATCCGGGGGAGTCTTCAACGCCATCTGGACCAGATGAAGGTCCGAGTCCTCAACTTGACTCCACAAGAGTCATGGGGAATGTTCTTGTCGACTAGACCAAATAAAGGTCCAGGATAATCTCCAATCGACCAGACCTGAAGAATGTCCAATGAGTCTTCAACATCGTTTAGACCAAATGAAGGTTCAAGTCTTCAACTTGAATCGACAAGAGTCCTGAGGAATTTTCATGTCTACTGGACCAGATGAAAGTTCAGGATAATCTCCAATTGACTAGACGTGAAGAAATGGAGTCTTCAACGTCGTCTGGACCAGATGAAGGTCCATGTCTTCAACTTGACTCTACAAGAATCATAGGGAATGTTTCCTCGATCGGACTAGATGAAGGTCCAGGATAATCTCCATTCGACCAGACCTAAAGAAGGTTCAGGGGAGTCATCAATGTCATCTGAACCAGATGAAGGTCCAAGCCTTCAACTTGAATCGACAAGAGTCACGGGGGAATATTCCCGTCGACTGGACCAGATGAAGGTCCAAGATAATCTCCAGTTGACCAGACCTGAAGAAGGTCCAAAGGGAGTCTTCAACTTCGTCTATACCAAATGAAGGTCCAGGTCTTCAACTTGACTCGGCAAGAGTCATGGGTAATATTCTCACCGAATGGATGAGATCAAGGTCCAAGATAATCTCAAGTCGACCAAACCCGAAGAAGGTCCAGGGGAGTCCTCAATGTCTTCTGGACTAGATGAAGGTCCAGGTCTTCAACTTGACTCGACAAAAGTAATGGGGAATGTTTCTGTCGATTGGACCAAATAAAGATATATGATAATCTCAAGTTGACTAGACTTGATGAAGGTCTAGGGGAGTCTTCAACATCATTTGGACGAGATGAAGGTCTAAGTCTTCTATCTAGCATACCATTTGTTTGATGTCGATTGGTGATGGGCGGAAAATATATCAATATTTACCGCCCATTTTACTAATATTTTGTTTAGTTTCTCAGATTTGATTAATGTTTTGATGTGTTTTAGTTTATTTTGCAGATAAAATAATATTGGGACTCAATGAAATCATTTTGGACGAAATGTGGGTCAAATAAGGGCAAAAAAATTGGACTTGACATATTAATTTGGGAGATTGGAAACTTGAAAGGGCGTTCTAACGAAGTGCAGTTTCAGAAATTCTAATTTTGCGCAACTTTCGTATTTTGGGCATATCTTTTTATTCCGATATTGGATTGAGCTGATTCAAATTCCAGATTAAAGAAGAATCAAAGATCTACAACTTTGAAGAACCAAATAATTTCGAATTCTGAATATTTCATGACCTAAATTGATAAAACATCCATAAGTGTGTTATGCATAATTATTAAAGTCATTTTCAAAGCAAAATAAATAAATAAATAAATAAAAATAGCCAAACTCCCACCAAACATGATAGTAATTAATAGGGTTATTTACGTTTTACTACTAAAGTTACGATTAAATAACAATTGGGTACTATGAATATTAACATATTACATTTTACTACTAAACTTATAAAAATTTAACATTTTACTACTTTTCCATCCAAACCGTTAGTTGACCGTCAGTTGACCTTTAAAAATACTGTTTTATCCTCCAAATAAAATAAAAGTGAAAATTATAATTATACCCTTTAAAAAAACATATCTAAATCTTATATATAACAATAAAAAAAAAATACAATCAACAATCACATTTATAAAAATACTTCAATCTCTAAATTATCCATATAACCCAATAAAATAAAGAATTTAATTTACCAAATAATTTAATAATTAAAATTCTCATAATAACCAAAATACTTTAAAGTATAACAATAAAAGAGATATACTCAAAAATCATTATTTCCAATATTCAGCCGTACGATTACCACCGTTGATTATAATATTTATAATTTATAATAATGTGTGTGTTAAGACTCTTTTATCCTTAGGATGTTAATATGATGTCATGGTCAACTAACGGTCAACTAACGGTTTGGATGGAAAAGTAGTAAAATGTTAATTTTTATAATTTTGTAGTAAAATGTAATATGTTAATATTCATAGTACCCAATTGTTATTTGATCATAACTTTAGTAGTGAAACGTAAATAACCCTAATTAATAATGGAATTGTTGGAGCAATTAGTGAAGTAATTAATAATGGATTTGGTAGAGCAATTAGTGGAGCAATTAATAATGGATTTGGAGGATGATTTGATGGAGGCAAAATTTTGCCTATAAATACCAAGCCATTTCATTTGTAAATTCACACTTTCTTATTTGAAATTCCTTAAGAATAACTAAGAAGATTGTATCTTGTTTGTTTATTTACAGCTTTCAGTAATTAATTTCCGCTTTCGCACATTATTTTCTTTACTTTTCAGTTTTTACTTTCCGCAATTTACTTTTACGCATAATACTTTCCTTTCTTTACTTTTCAGTTTTTACTTTTCAAGCAATGAGGAAGTAACTCCCCATTACTGAAGTAAAATGTAAAGCTTTTATTATTGCTATTTATATTAATCTCCCCTAATTATAATATAATAACTATTTAAAATCTGACTTAACGAGGATACCGTCATATTGGTCGGTTGGTAATTAATTATAAATTGATTTTAACCTGATTAAGCATGGCTACCGCCTAGTTGGTCGGTTGGTAATTAATTATTAATTTGACTTAATCAGGATACCGCCTATATGGCTGGTTGGTAATTATCACGCAAAATTAATATATTATATTAAGGGAGATATCTAAAATAGTAGTAATAAAAGTGGATCCTTTTACCCCAACAGTTTCTTTATTGTACTTTTACTTTATTTACTTTCAGCATTTACTTTCCAGTAATTTAATTTCCAGCATTTACTTTCCAGTAATTTAATTTCCAGCATTTACTTTATGTCTTTTCTTTTATTTAAGTTTTTACTACCCGTAAATACGTGTCGTAACTAAGTCAGTTATCTGGGGTTTTGATGAAATCCAATATCACCGGTTTATAAGGGGTTAAATTACAGTTTGGGTAATATAAATGTTTATTTATTGAGCCTTAATCCTAATGCTTTTCATTAACTGGCCATTAATAAAATTGAACTAGTAAACTTAAAATGAACTTGGAAAAGAGATTTTAGGTTAAAGACCTTAGACTCAATAGCCTACAATCTTCCTTGAGGATAGATAACCCTTTAATAAATTTCCTTACTGGATATGAATATACCTGTCGGGCGGGGGTAGCCATAATTGGAACTTAATCTTAATGAATTCAGATAACTTGGTTAACATATGAATATGATTAATTGGGTTATATTGGGTATTTGTATTTGACCATCGGAAGAGGCTTTTACATAATTTCGTGTTCCATGTTAATAAACCACTATATTACACAAACGTAAAATAATCACTTCATCTTTTAAAAAGATATTGGAATGATTCATAATCCTGGATAGTTTTATAAATTTGAATTTTCTTCAATATACTTTCAAGCAATTTATTTACTTGTTTTAATTTTAAAGTCACCATTCAATCAAACAATCAATCCATTAGATACTTGTAAATATTTAACTTTATAAATTGATAACAAAAGGTTTTAAGTACTCGTGGGATCGATACTTTTTATACTACTTGAACGATACATGCGCTTGCGTTATACGCGTGTGATTACACCGGTCAAGTTTTTGGCGCCGTTGTCGGGGACTTATTTATTTTTCACTATTAGTTTTGAGGTTAGATATCTTTACTTTTATCTAATTTTCTTTTTAATTATTGTTTTTGTTTTCACTTGTTTCAGGTTCTCAGACACTACATGAGATGAACCAGAAGCTTTGAACTCCGACCGCTTGCCCCAGAGATTGAAAGAACCATCAGACAGTTGAGAAGGGAAATGTGAGAAGGCCAAGAAGCAATCGTTAACATAGAACCTGAACCTTTGGAAGTTGCACCACCAATTCCCATTCGAGACAGAACCATTGCGGTGGTTGACGACTTCATTTCCTGTATTGTACTTCCACACTTACCAGCAAATGCGTGTGAAATCAAAACATGCATCCAGATGATACAATAGTCAGTTCAGTTTGGGGGGAATGCAATTGAAGGTCCTAATGCCCACATCAGCAACTTCCTGGAAGTTTGCAGTACTTTCAACTACAATCGAGCAGCTGAAAAAGCAATGAGATTGTGAGTTTTTCCATATTCCTTGAAAGCCAGAGCCAAAGCTTGGCTACATTCACTACTAGCAGGTTCCATCACAACTTGGAACACTCTAGCCACAAAATTCCTTGCAAAGTACTTTCCACCAGCCAGAACTGCAAAGTTGAGGAATGACATCACATCTTTTGTACAACAAGATTCAGAATCCATCTGCGAAGCTTGGGAAAGATTCAAAGATTTACTCCGGAAATGTCCTCATCATGAGATTCCAAAGTGGCTTCAAGTCCAAACTTTCTATAATGGACTTTCTGGACTAATGAGAACCACAATTGATGATGTTGCTCGAGGAGCTTTGATGGCAAAAGTAGAAGATCAAGCCTGGGACTTAATCGAAGAAATGGCTAACAACAATTCCTTGTGGCCAACAGAAAGAAGCATGATCTAGAGAATTACAGGAATATATGAAGTTGGAGCCAACTCAGCAGTGAATACTTAGTTGGATCAGATGTGCAAATACCTGGAAACACTCAGCGCACAAGTTGTAAACATTGCCGGAACCACAAGTTCACCATATGGAGGAGCACCAGAGCTAAACCCACATAAAGAAATGGTGAATTACGTCAACAATTTCAACAGACATGGGAACAATCCATATTCCAACACCTACAACCCAGGGTGGAGGAATCATCACAATTTCGCATGGAGCAACAATTCAGGGTAAATGAACAACCCACCACCCGGATTCCAATAGCAAAATAAAGGCCAGGAGCAGGCAAATGAAACAGGAATAGCAGAAGTGTTGACCCATTTGAAAAAGATAGAAGCAAAACATGACTCTCAAGCAGCTAGGTATGATGCTTTGTTTCAATCCCATGCAGCATTAATTCAAAGTCAATCTACTTCTATTAAAGCACTGGAGAATCAAATTGGACAACTGGCCAATGCTCATAGTTACAGACCGCCAGGTAACCTTCCTAGCAACACAGAACCAAATCCAATGAACATGGGGAAGGAGCAATGTCATGCCATCATTTTAAAAAATGGTACTGAAATCAATAAAAATGTTGGGGTCAAGGCAATTTTTGAGGAAGTTCCAAAAGAAAGCTGCGAAGTAGTTCCACAGATGGAGGAAAAATAAGCAAAGGAAAAAGATCAAGAAATGATCACTCTACCTCCACCCTTTCCACAGCGTCTCCAGAATAATAAACTAGATAAGCAGTTTTCTCGATTCCTGGAGATCTTCAAAAAGCTGCATATCAACATTCCATTTGCAGAAGCTTTGGAACAAATGCCCAGCTATGTCAAATTCATGAAAGACATTCTTTCACGAAAACGAAGATTGGGAGATTACGAGACAGTAGCATTATCAGAAGAATGCGGCGTTATCATCCAGAGGAAGCTTCCCCCAAAGTTGAAAGATCCTGGCAGTTTCACTGTTCCTTGCACCATAGGAGAACATGACTTTGGTAAGGCTTTATGTGACTTAGGTGCAAGTGTTAACTTAATGCATTTTTCTATTTACAGGAAATTGCAGATTGGAGAAACAATGCCTACCTCAGTCTCTCTACAACTTGCTGATAGAACACTCGTAATTCCGAGAGGTGTAGTTGAAGATGTGCTGGTCAAAGTTGACAAATTAATTTTCCCAGCAGATTTTATTGTCCTTGATATGGAGGAAGACGAAGACGTGCCGATCATTCTCGGGAGACCATTCTTGGCTATAGGTCGAACCATTATTGATGTGCAAAAAGAAGAACTAACCATGAGGGTACATGACCAAGAAGTAACATTCAATGTTTTCAAGGCCATGAATTTCCCAGATGATGAAAAGAATGAGGAATGTTTCAGACTTGATGTGATAAATAGTACCATCCAGAATTCTAATGCAATGAAAAGTTCTACTGACAAACTTAAAACATGTCAATTGCCTGTGGAGCCTGAAGATAAAGCGTATTGCGCACTAAAGAAGCCAATTCATGCACTACAAACAATAGAAGAGAAACAGTTCCACCAGCTCAAAGAATTGGAGGAATCTCACATACGACATTTTGAGAATGCCAAATTGTACAAAGAAAATGCCAAGAAGAGACATGATGAGAAGTTAGTGCGCATACAACTGGAACCAGAGCAGAGGGTACTGTTAAACAAGTCAAGCTTGAAACTCTTCCCATTGAAGCCAAAATCACGGTGGTCAGGTCCATTCTTAATCACCAAGGTTTTACCAGATAGAGCCGTTGAGTTACATGATCCCGACTCCAATAAAACATTCAAGGTTAAAAACAAGCGTGTCAAGCACTACTGAGGAGAATCATTTGAGCGACAAAAAGAAAGTGTCACACTTTCAGATCCAGCCTAACGTTCAGGAAATAATGTCTAGCTGACGACATTAAACTTGGCGCTAGCTGTGAGGCAACCCATGCAATTTGTGTATATATTGTGATTTGGTGTCTTTTAATTTTTGTGTGTTTAGTTTTTGTAGGTTAAGTCATTTCAAGATGGAAGATGCTCTCGTAAATCTTCAAAAGCAATTTCCTTATCTCCCTCAAAATTCTCTGATGAAAGTTTACAAAGCTCGCTTGGATAGATGAGACTACTAATGATCAAAGGTATGCCTACTGACATTCGTTGGATTATTGAAGCACGGGTCCGATTGGCAGGTGAATCCTCTGAGTCTTTTATTTCACATCTTCCTGGTTTAGGAAGAAGCACATATGCTAAAAAGAGAAGAGCCAAAAGAATGTGTGTTTGTTATAAATGTGCTCGTATGTTTTGTGATACTCGTTGTCGATCTTTAGGACTGGTGTCTGATAACCGCAAAGATAAGATTAATTTCATTAGGGATGGCTTGAGTAAGGAGTCTTTGGATGACATATCTAAAACTCTTGAGACGCATCCCAGTGGATATGTGTATCACGAAATTCGCATGTTATATGCACAATTCCGTAAAGAAAGACAACAGTTAAGTCTCGGGAATCTGACTCTAAAAGACCATGTTTGCCAATTTATAAGAAAATTGGATGGGAAGCTTGTCCCTGGCGCATAGACGTCATTCAAGCCGTTACATTATTGTAAATATTATATTTCTTTATCTTTTCCTAATAATTGTGATTTGTTTTGTTATTTTCTCCGACAGGATCCATGCTACTTTTTTACCTTTCACGATTTACTATTTTGCTACTAATCGTCATTTGGAAGATAATTGTGCTATTATTACTCACCATTTTCAGGTTCTATAAATTCAACTCATCATTGCACCTTTGAAGGCATCCAGATTAAAATGGAAGCTACTTTAAGAAGACTGGTTGAAAACATCTGTGTGTTTTGCGGTACCAGTGTTGGTGTTAAACCAGAATACGTAACAGCGGCACATGAATTAGGTCGAGTCATTGATGCAAGGAATATGCACTTAGTATATGGCGGTGGCAATCTTAGACTAATGGGGATCATTTCAAAGGTCGTACATGATGGAGGCAGTCAAGTCTTGGGAATCATCCCAAAACCCTTGGCGGAGGCGAATCTTATTGGATCATCAAACGATGAGGAACTAATCGTGCCAGGTATGTCTGAACGACTGGTAGAGATGATTAACTGTGCTGATGCTTTTATTGCTTTGCCATGAGGCTTGGGCACGATGGAGGAAATTTTTACGGTACTATCTTGGGCAAACTTGAACATACACCAGAAACCGATTGGACTGTACAATATTGATGGATTTTATGATTTTCTTTGTGTGTTTCTTGATGATGCCCGGAGAAATGGGTTCGTGTCAAAGCCTGTAAAAGAACTCCTCTTTACTGCCAGAACTGCCCCAGATTTAATTGACCAAATCTTAACATTTGAACCTCAAATTGACCCCATTCTTTTCAAGATAAACTGGTCCGATAATGATCGTGGTAAGAGGCGTCGGATAAATCTGGATCTTAACCTTTAATTTTTCATTTAGATATAGAATTTCAGCTAACCATGTACGGTTTTCTAAACTCTTTTTTTACTGTTTAAGACATTAGAGACAATCTCTCATTTAGGTTTGAGGGAGGAGAATAGTTAAATTGTATCTTGTTTTTATTATTTTATTTTTAGTCAAAATTTTTCGAAAAAAACAAAAAAAATTGAAAAATTTTACAAAAACTAAAAAAAATATATTGTATTTTTTTGTTTTTATTTGATTGATCAGGTGAAATTGGTGTGAGATAACTGTGTAAGGAATTTTCATTCCTGAGACGTATCTCAACCTATTTCGGAACAAGTTAATTTTTATTTATTTCCTTTTAAATTATTTAATTTGTGAATTCTCCATAATACTGACTAAAATGAATCTTCATATGCTCAGTTGATAGATATTATCAGCATACATGGTAACATACAGACATGAGCTGTAATTGAAAAGTTTGTAATATTCAGTGCTCTAGTTTAATTGGAGGAAGCATCTATAAAAAATGATGAAGTAAAAAAAAAACGTTTGAGATCCGAGTTATTAAGTCTGTAAGGGTGTTTTAACACCTAGTGTCCTAAAACCAATTGGTTTTGGAGTCACTGGCCCAAAGCTCGCTATATGGATCAAAGATGTTGTAAATATATATATATATATATATCTGAAGTCTGAGTAATTAAGTCTGTAGGGGTATCTTAACACCTAGTGCCCTAAAACCAACTGGTTTGGGAGTCACTGACCCAAAACTCGCTACATAGATGAAAGATATTATATATAAAAAAAATCAAAAAAAAAAAATCAGAAAAATATTCTATTGCTAAAAAAGGTGTGAATTCTGATAAAACTTTAGGACAAAAATATTACTTTCTTCTCAACTGTACTTGTGACTATTGTGGGAAAAAATGAGTTGATTAATATTTTGTTGGCTATGTATATGAAGAATGGTAAAAAAAATAATCGGATAATTCACTTATTCGGTAATTTAGAAAGAAATAAAACAACTATTAACTTGGATAAGAAGTTTCACATGTTTAGTCACTAACTTATTTATTCTCTTTTCGCTTGTCTTTTTGCTTTTGTGTGCATTAGTTTTATTATCTTTTTACTTTTGTAAAATATTTATGGGTATCGTTGCTGTAAGCCATCACTAGACTACAACTCGTCCACTAGGGACACCTAGGGGTTTAAAGGCTTGTTGCATACGCTAAATGCAACCGTGATCCCTACGAAAGTGGCTTAGTTTAATTTTAATTATTTCTTGTATTTTATTTTTTTGTTTTGTTCGAGGACTAGCAAAATATTAGGTTTGGGGGTGTGATGAGCGGAAAATATATCAATATTTACCGCCCCTTTAACTTATTATTTTGTTTAGTTTCTCGGGTTTGATGAACATTTTGATGTGTTTTAGTTTATTTTGCAGATAAAATAATATTGGGACTCAATGAAATCATTTAGGACGAAATGTGGGTCAAATAAGGGCAAAAAAATTGGACTTGACATATTAATTTTGGAGATTGGAAACTTGAAAGGGCTTTATAATAAAATGCAGTTTTGTGTAACTGTCGTATTTTAGGCATAACGTTTTACTCCCATATCGGATTGAGCTGATTCAAATTCTTGATTAAAGAAGACTCAAAGATCTACAACTTTGAAGAACGAAATAATTTCGAATTCTGAAGATTTCATAACCGAAATTGATGAAACATCCAGAAGTGTGTTATGCATAATTATTAAAGTCATTTTCAAAGAAAAAAAAAATATAAATAAATAAATAAAAATTGTCAAACTCCCACCAAACATGATAGAAATTAATAATGGATTTGGTGGAGCAATTAGTGGAGCAATTAATAATGGATTTGGAGGATGATTTGATGGAGGCAAAATTTTGCCTATAAATACCAAGCCATTTCATTTGTAAATTCACACTTTCTTCTTTGAAATTCCTTAAGAATAACTAAGAAGATTGTATCATATTTGTTTATTTACAGCTTTCAGTAATTAATTTCTGCTTTCGCACTTTCTTTTCTTTACTTTTCAGTTTTTACTTTTCGTAATTTACTTTTACGCATAGTACTTTCCTTTCTTTACTTTTTCAGTTTTTACTTTTCAAGCAATGATGAGGTAACTCCCACTTGCTGGGGTAAAATGTAAAGCTTTTATTATTGCTATTTAGATTAATCTCCCATAATTATAATATAATAACTATTTAAAATCTGACTTAACGAGGATACCGCCATATTGGTTGGTTGGTAATTAATTATAAATTGATTTTAACCTGATTAAGTATGGATACCGCCTGGTTGGTCGGTTGGTAATTAATTATTAATTTGACTTAATCAGGATACCGCCTATATGGCTGGTTGGTAATTATCACGTAAAATTAATATATTATATTAAGGGAGATATCTAAAATAGTAGTAATAAAAGTGGATCATTTTACCTCAACATTTTCTTTATTGTACTTTTATTTTATTTACTTTCAGCATTTACTTTCCAGTAATTTACTTTCCAGTAATTTAATTTCCAGCATTTACTTTCCAGTAATTTAATTTCCAGCATTTACTTTATGTCTTTTTTATTTAAGTTTTTACTACCCGTAAATATGTGTCGTAACTAAGCCAGTTATCTGGGGTTTTGATGAAATCCAATATCACCGGTTTATAAGGGGTTAGATTACAGTTTGGGTAATATAAAGGTTTATTTATTGAGCCTTAATTCTAATGCTTTTTATTAACTAGCCATTAATAAAATCGAACTAGTAAACTTAAAATGAACTTGGAAAATAGATTTTAGGTTAAAGACCTTAGACTCAATAGCCCACGATCTTCCTTGAGGATAGATAACCCTTTAATAAATTTCTTTACAGGATAGGAATATACCTGTCGGGCGGGGGTAGCTATAATTGGAACTTAATCTTAATGAATTCAGATAACTTGGTTAACATAGGAATATGATTAATTGGGTTATACTGTGTATTCATATTTGACCATCGGAAGAGGCTTTTACATAATTTCGTGTTCCAGGTTAATAAACCAATATATTACACAAACGTAAAATAACCACTTCATCTTTTAAAAAGATATTTGAAGGATTCACAACCCTGGATAGTTTTATAAATTTGAATTTTCTTCAATCTACTTTCAAGCAATTTATTTACTTATTTTAATTTTAAAGTCATCACCCAATCAAACAATCAATCCATTAGATACTTGTAAATATTTAACTTCATAAATTGATAACAAAAGGTTTTAAGTCCTCGTGGGATCGATACTTTATACTACTTGAATGATACGTGCGTTTGCGTTATACGCGTGTGATTACACCGGTCAGTTGGGCACATGTTGTAATGTCAATAGAGGTTATACCTGTTGAATATACTCTCTTCGATTGGCACTACCACAATGTATCATGATGTTGCTGACATGTCTGATACCACAAATATATTTAGTTATTCTAACATGTTTCTGTCGACTGAAGGCTTTGTCGGCTGAACCAATTGACGGACTTCAGAGGTCGTTATGTCTTTGGGAGTGTATATGATAGTATCTTCAAAGATTTTGGACCAAAACAAAGCCATGATGTCATCGAATGCCTTTTGGGGTTAACTGAGAATAACGATTAAAATCTCATAGAGTTCGGAGAAGATGTCACGAATAAAGGGTGCCTCTCGGTTGTGTGGGATTTTAGGGAGTCAAGAAGTTTGTTATTATGTCGACTGAGGGAGATAGACTACAACTCTTGTCGTTTGAGACAAACAAGGATCTCTCATTATCATTTGGAGAATATGACATCTTTAACCTTAGTTTCAGGTGTAGATGGTCAATCTTTCCCAAGCTACATGGTTGTGTCTTCGAATGGTGGATTGTCCCCAAATGATAATGGGGTTCGCCCCCAACTATTTCTCATATTGAGCTCAATTAGGCTTCGTGAGACGGATCCATGAGATGGGCCTTCATAGATTGTGGGCCACTAATTGATGGCTCACAACTATAGCCCTAAAGAAATTTTGATGATGTTTTAGGTGGGAAAATGAAGCGCCAAATGGGAAGTGGGCATATGTAAGGTTGGGAGGCTCATTTGCTTCATTCATAAAAACTTCCTCGTTTTAGCAAGTTAGAAGAGCTCGCATAGTCTTCAAATTATTCTTCATACACTTCATTTCGTGTTCTTCAGTTTCTTCTATTGTTCATAGAGTATATTCAAATTATTTCTTAAATATTTAGGTGAATTGATTTGCTTGGGTTTAGTGAGATTCAAAAAATTATGTTTGAAGAATAGGTTCATTTAATATTTAGGGCTTAAAGATTGAGAACCATTAATTATTTTTATGCGTGAATACACTGCCGTGTGAAGTAATATCGAGTGAAAGTTCTATGGGTTCTAGAGATACTCCGATAAAGATGTATATCGGATCTCCTGACAGAACTTCTAGGTCTCATAGTAAGTCGGCTATGTATGAAGTCGGTTTTGAGTGGTTGCATGAATATTTAGGTGAGGTTGGGATTCTGACAATAGTTGAACCGCCTCTATGAGTGCCTAAGGATGTGAGACCATTTAGGGTCTTACTTGAGATGAGGGAGTCGAGTGGGGCCTTGAGCACGAGCGAACCAACAAATATATTATCTAGGAACCCCGCCAATCGAGTGACCGAAAAATCGATAAGAGAAATGAGATTGAGGTTTAGGTTCCTTGTGTCAGTTGAAATCAGGTTGGCTACGTCGAGTGAGAGAATCGAATATAAAATACTCGGGTGGATAGGGTTCTATAAACGTCATTTTGTTGATGGGTTGAGGTTCCTAGTGCCTAGGTTAGTCTGTGAGGTATTGGCCACTACAAGTTGGCTCATTCACAGTTGATGCTCAATACATGGAGGATTTTATTGTCGGTTGAATGTATGTCGTTCGAATTAGGGATTGAGTTTGGAGTGAGAGATTTATTGTACATCTATTACCTGAAAGAACACTTGACGGAGAATGAGGGATATTATTTGTATCTTTGCCAGAAGAAAGAGCATCTAGTGCTGGGGCTCACGACCAACGATAGAGGAGACCGACATAAGTTTTACTTCTTCGTGAGGGGGAAGAATATCTTCGGGTCTGCTAGTGCTGGCCGAATCCTTGAGCATTGGAGTTCGTCGAGTGAGTGTTTTACTTCATTGTTCTTACTAATTACTTTTTTTTACTAGAGCTTATTTCTTTTTATCCTGTAGGTCTACTCCGTAATCGAACATTTGATATCACATGTCAGCTGTCTCAAATACCAAGTTCATCCTCAACTTGCCCGCTCCGGAAAGGAATTCGAGGTACGTTCTAAAAGTGAGAAGACCGAGACTAACTCTATTGTCGAAGGAAGTTTTTGACTTAGAAGATACCCATTTGGCCTTTAGTAAACTAATTTTGGCCATAATGGTAGGTACTTGGATGTGTCGACTACTCTTCGGGGGCCTATTTTTTTTAGTGCTACTGACACAAAAACAAATTTTATGCGCAGCCAAAATCATGTCCGACCATTTCAAGCTACCGTCGTTCGAATAAATGAAAGCCAAGAGGAAGAACAAAAAAGCCAAAGGGAAAGAGCTTGAACCCTTAGAGGGTGAGGTTCATGCGCCAAAAGGGTTAGCTTCGGTTGTAGCTTCATTTGTTCTACCAAAACAATCGACTGAGATGACCATAGCCTCTTAGAAGCGTAAGGTTGTTGCTGAGCCAGATGAGGACTTGGAGAATGTCATTATCAGGATTCCTCATGGGTCGACTGCCATCTCCGAGCCCTCTAGCCTCTTGAAGTTTTTCAAGGGGCTCTTACTTAAAGAATACGAGCATCAACTAGCCGAGCTACGCCCCCTGAGGGCGATCAAGAAAGTTATGGCCATGAATTTGTTGGACAATTATAACACATAGCATCATTATTTGTAAAAGACATGGTGTTCCTTGTACAAATTAACTATGTGACAAAGGAAATTGCTCTTTTATCATTTTGTAATTGGATTACTTGGATATATAAATGATAAAAGTCCATATGATTAGTACCAGATTAATAAGATATGAGACAGTATTAATCCACGAAAGGTTTAATCATTAAATATCCCTAGTCGTAGTATTATCGAGACTGGACATCGATAATGCGAAATAGGCTTGTATTACACTTGTGCGCGTTTTGAAAGCTTAACGACATAGTTTTCATATATTTAAGTATTGGATACTTATGCAAGTGTGATAAGAGGTTCTGTTAGCCGTTGGACCGGGAACAGCTTCGCTCTGGATAGACCCCTCGGAGTCTAACAGGTGCGTAATCATACACGTATAACGGAAGCGCACGTATCATTCAAGTAGTATAAAAGTATCGATCCCACGAGGACTTAAAACCTTTTGTTATTAATTTATTAAGTTAAATGTTTACAAGTATCTAATGGATTGATTGTTTGATTGGGTGGTGACTTTAAAACTTAAAACAAGTAAATAAAATTGCTTGAAAGTAGATTGAAGAAAATTCAAATGCTTAAATCTATCCAGGGTTGTGAATCATTCCAATATATTTTTAAAAGATGAAGTGATTATTTTACATTTGTGTAATATATTGGTTTATTAACCTGGAACATGAAATTATGTAAAAACCTCGTCCGATGGTCAAATACAAATACCCAGTATAACCCAATTAATCATATTCCTATGTTAACCAAGTTATCTGAATTCATTAAGATTAAGTTCCAATTATGGCTACCCCCACCCGGCATGTATATTCCTATCCTGTAAGGAAATCTATTAAAGGGTTATATATCCTCAAGGAAGATTGTGGGCTATTAAGTCTAAGGTCTTAAACCTAAAATCCATTTTCCAAGTTCATTTTAATTTTACCGAATCAATCTTATTAATGGCCTGTTAACAAGATGCATTAAGACTAAGGCTCAATAAATAAACCTTTATATTACCCAAACCGTAATTTAACCCCTTATAAACCAGTGATATTGGACTTCATCACAACCCCAGATAACTGGTTTAGTTACGACATATATTTACGGGTAGTAAAAACTTAAATAAAATAAAAGACATAAAGTAAATGCTGAAAAGTAAATGCTGAAAGTAAATTGCTGAAAAGTAAATGCTGAAAGTAAATTGCTGAAAAGTAAATTGCTGAAAAGTAAATGCTGAAAGTAAATTGCTGAAAAGTAAATAAAGTAAAAGTACAATAAAAAAAATGCTGAGGTAAAAGGATCCGCTTTTATTACTTCTATTTTAGATATCTCCTTTAATATAATATATTAACTTTGCATGATAATTACCAACCAGCCATATTGGCGGTATCCAGATTAAGTCAAATTAATAATTAATTACCAACCGACCAATCAGGCTGTATCCAGTTTAGTCAGGTTAAAACCAATTTAAATAATTACCAACCGACCAATATGGCGGTATCCTCGTTAAGTCAGGTTTTAACTAGTTTATATATTATAATTAAGGAGATTAATCTAAATATTAGTAATAAAAGTTTTACCTTTTACCTCAACAAATGGGAGTTACCTCCTCATTACTGAAAAGTAAAAACTGAAAATTAAAGAAAGAAAAGTACTGTGCGTAAAAGTAAATTACATAAAGTAAAAACTGAAAAGTAAAGAAAAGAAAGTGCGAAAACTGAAATTAATTACTGAAAGCTGTAAATAAACAAACAAGATACAATCTTCTTAGTATTCTTAAGGAATTCCTTAGAAGAAAGTATGAATTTACAAATGAAATGACTTGGTATTTATAGGCAAAATTTTGCCTCCATCAAATCATCTACCAAATCCATTATTAATTGCTCCACTAATTGCTCCACCAAATCCATTATTAATTACTCCACTAATTTCTCCACTAATTGCTATCATGTTTGGTGGTGATTTGATAATTTTTATTATTTATTTATTAATTTATTTTTTGCTTTGAAAATGACTTTAATAATTACACATAACATACTTTCGGATGTTTCATTAATTTCGGTCATGAAATATTCATAATTCGAAATTATTTTGTTCTTAAAAATTGTAGATCATTGAGTCTTTTTTAATCTGGAACTTGAATCAGCTCAATCTGATATCGGAGTAAAAAGTTATGCAAAAAATACGACAGATGCGCAAAACTAGAATTTCCAAAACTACACTTCATTAAAACGCCCTTTCAAGTTTCCAATCTCCAAAATTAATATGTCAAGTCCAATATTTGCCCTTATTTGACCCATATTTCGTCCTAAATGATTTCATTGAGTCCCAATATTATTTTATGTGCAAAATAAACTAAAACACATCAAAACGTTCATCAAACCCGAGAAAGTAAACAAAATATTAAGTAAAAGGGGCGGTAAATATTGATATATTTTCCGCTCATCAGAGTCCCATTGGAAGTATGACTATGTGTCTATGGGAATCCGAATCAGGGTAGGTGTATGTGGTCTTAACATGAGACTTGTATCGCTAATACTTGCGACAATCAGTACGCTTTGGTTTTGGTCGTCCGGAGCTTTAACAGGTTCCGTGTACGCCTCTTCTGGGTATACTGAGAATCGTAGTGTATTGGGTGTGATGTCAAGATGGAAGTATCACTTCAGTCATATGGAGACGATGATCACGCAGGGATACAGAACTAGTACTCTTAAATGCTGCAGCTATCGGGATAGTATG
The DNA here is from genome assembly GCA_019454045.1 of Zanthoxylum bungeanum. NCBI lineage: Eukaryota > Viridiplantae > Streptophyta > Magnoliopsida > Sapindales > Rutaceae > Zanthoxylum > Zanthoxylum bungeanum. The sequence goes on from SKCR01031981.1 coordinate 140,957, forward strand.
ACTAGGTCATGATTATCCGATTACAGAGACTAGTTGCTAGTGATCCGATATATGCTTCGTACGGGGCAGACACAATTCCAGCCCCAGGCCTAGCATGTGACATCAGATACTGGATCGTATTACGCAATACATTGTATACTACGCCTGATAAAGATTATTTATTCCTCGTTGAATATTTCTGGAGAATTGGGTAGGCATGGTGTTTTGCTAGAAGCCAACCATGTCTTATAAAATCGGTAAGAATGTGGTATCGGGTACGCATGTGTCAGATAGTCCGACAACTGTATTTACTGCCAACATATATAGGAATCTCTTGGGTCGCTTCCCAAAGATTCACCGATGATATTTGACTAGAACAAAATTAATCTGGGATTAATTATGAGAGAGAAAATTAATCTGGGATTAATTGCGTCGAGAATTAATCTGGGATTAATTCGTATAGAAGAGAGAATGTGATTAATTTGGAATTAATCGGTAAAATAAATTTAATAGTTAAATTGGATTTTTCTATTTAATTTATTTAATTGGGCTAAAATAATATATTGGATATATTAATTGAAATCAGATTTCAACACGGAATTAAAATTGGATTTTAATTCAAGCGAACGAATTAATTTGGAATTAATTCGTAAGCGACTTCCGTAATAATTTTGCTGGGCATTATTATTTAATTAAATTGGATTTAATTACGTCGCGACGGAAAATTCGTTTAGTCGGATTAAACGAACCCGGCCCAAAGTGTGTTGTGTAAGCCAACTCAAATTTGGAATTTTAAAGTGGTGGGACCCACTTGAATTACATCAATTGTTTGACAAGTTGATTTGAGTAGTTGGCATCATTTAATGCCAAGCATTTATCAACACACAAACTAAGTTTTAGAAACTACTATTCATCTCTCTTCTCCCTCCAAAAACCGTGACCTTGCCTCTCTCCATTGGAATTTTTGTTGCAAAAAATTCAAGCAAGCTAGTACTTGGGAGTTAAACTAAGGTGATAGGGAAACTCACCATTGAGTTTGGAATTCAAAAGAAAGCTTGGAGCTTCTTCTTCTACAACAACAAAAAGTTTTGAATTTTTCTCATGCGATCAAAGTGAGTATTTCCGCAACTCCATTTGATTTATTCACACACATATCATGTTTAGAGACCTTGGGCATGTCTGGGACAATAACAATGGTATCAGAGCCAATCTAA